>JAOWBW010000806.1:139729-245752 GCA_026119855.1 Campanula takesimana | reverse complement strand
TTTTTTTTCAGTGAAGCACTAAACTCAAGGATAGAAAAGGCATGGGTAAGGCTGCAAGGTAATGATGGCGCAAAGACCATTGTTTACTACTCCCTCCGTTTCAAAATAAATGTCGTTTTGAGAGTTATTTTTGTCTTAAAATACATGTCGTTTTACTATTTTCAAGGCTATTTTGTTGTTGTATACCAACTCTACCCTTATTAATGATAATTGACTATCTTTTAAACAGTTATTTAATTGCCTAGGTAATTGAATTACTTTAGGGGTATATAAGACTTTTTCACATACATTAATTGTATTTCTTAATATGTGTGAAGTGGTTGAAACGACATCTATTTTGAGACGGAGGGAGTACAAATTTTTATTTTTTTTACGTTTCACTATTTTATGTAATATAGTAATCAATATTAAAAAATAGTAAAAAAATATTTTTAACATTTTTCAATTCACAATTTACCTTACATGACAAAATAGTAATAAACGTATCAAAATTTAAATTAAAGTTAAAAGTAGACCTTAGATGATCTCAGTCTAAAAATGACATCTATTTGAAATTTAAATAATTATATTGAACTAAAAAATATACTCATACGGAGTAATTAATAAAAAAAAAAAATTACTCCTTTCGGCTTATTTGAAATTCCAAATTTACTAATAATCTCTACCCATTATCTCTACTCTCATCCCTTAATATTATATACTTCTCTTTAATTTTTGTTCATTTTTTTTAAAAAAAAATGAGATAGTGAGTATACATGTTGTTAATTGATGATTACTTCTCAATTCCATTTTTAATTCACATATTACTATATTACTACAGTAAAAAATAGAGTACATTTCTTTGAGTTATTACTGATTTTGACTGGTTCAAAATAAATACAGTATTGTTTTTGAAGGTTTTTACATGTTTAAAAATTATACTACTTCCTTCCCATTTTAACTCCAAAGTAAATACGAAAAATGTCAATTTCATCGCACTTTAACCATGAATTTGCAGAAAAATTGATTATTGTAATGAAAAACTAAATGTTATTTGTGAGAGTGTTATTAATGGTGGATCAATAACAATTTTCAAAATTTCATTAGGATAATTGATTTTTTTGTAAGTTTTAATTAAAGTACAATTAAGTTGTCAATTTTCTCCTTGACTTTGACATTTAAAATAAGACAAAGGGAGTATAATTTTTATTATAAATTTATAAAGTAAATACTTTCCCTTTAAACTTTTTTTTAAATCAGCCCATTTAAATTATTAAAGAATAAACTAAAGAATATATACTAATAACCTTCTCTCTTAATTTTATGTTAGACCTTTTTTAATGATTTTGTGTAAACATTACACTATTATTTTAAAATACTGTAATTTTGCATCAAATATCTATCACTATCTCCAACTATTATGTTTCAAATTTGCACCAATATTTTTATTAATATTTCTTATTATTTTATTTTAAAATATGTTTTTATTTTGAGACGAAGGAAGCTACATATAATACAAATAGAAAAAAAATAGATATCACAGTATCAAATCGTGCGCCAAATTTAGCGCAAGATTTGGACTTCGTCAAATTAATGCATCAATTGCAGACAAATACTCCCGTGAGATGGCCGACAGACCATCTATGGAGCAACCTGCCCGCTCATACGCCAACATGCATGCCCGCCTAGATCAGCGCATGCCGAGCTGTCTGCCGACCTCCCAGCATGCGACACGTTAAAAAAAACCTCTAACAACTTTAAAACGCAATATGTTGAGATTTTTGAAGTCGAACACTGTTATTTTCGTCTCGACGTGCGAATCGAACTAGATAGGTCATGATATGATTTCAATTAGTTTTTTAAAGTCATATTTTTTAACAAAAAAAAAAAAATGTGCTCCTCGTCGGTTGAGATGTAATGCTTTTTATGAAAAAGTAACTGTTCAGTCTTGAGAAAGTAACATTTTTATTATAAAATGTAACAATAGTTTGCAAGAAAATTTAAATAGTTTGATAGTTTTTTGTTAGAGAAAGTAATAATTGACATAATGACATGTAACATATATAAATGATATAATTTGTTATATAAATGAATGTAACAGTTTTTATGGAGCACTCCCTTCGTCCCGCCCGAAATAGGATTTTGGTAAACTTGACTTTACTTTGACCAAGTCTTTTGAAGAAAATATAAAAATCCAAATAAAAATTTAAAAATTATTATTGCATCACAAGTAATAATACTCTCAATAAAAAAATTAAATTTATATTAGGATAATTATTTTTTATTTAAATTACATGGTCAAAGTATAAAAAAAGCTACCAAAATTATATTTCAGACGGGACAGAGGGAGTTTGTGTAACATTTTTTTCTTTAAAATAAAAGAGTAAATGCATAGATAGTCAGTTGCATTTCAATTATTATTCATCAGTATAAAAAACTATTTTATTTGTAGAATTTTTTTGTTTATTTAAAGAAAGAATGGAACATTTACGAAAAATCAGTTGGAACTCTAACGTGAGACTAATATTGGGATAAATATTTTTTTTTGTTACGTTCTAAAATCCTAATGATTTAAACTCTAATTAAGCAAACAAAAATAATACGAAAAATCTAAAAATTAATCAAAAATTAAAAGCCCATTAGAGGCCCTAAATAACCTCTTTTAGATCTTTTAAACCCTTCCTCAAGGGGATATACCTAATGACTTTTATTCGTCTCGGTCCGACGTTCGATTTGATATGCCGAGTCAAAAAGTTACAACCGATTCCGTGCACGCGCTCAAATGTCATTTTAAAAAAAGAACATTTTAGTGGCGGGAAATGACAATTCTACTCACTTGTGCAATAATTTACATGCAAAGTTGACTGCATCTACAAATTAAAGATAATGAACTTTTTTTTGCTCGTTTCGTTGTTCGATTTGATATGCGGTGCGTTCTGTGATGAAACATAAAATTCAATGTTAAATCTATTTACTTAATTTTTTTTATTATAAATGCCAATAATAACTAATTTAGTTAATAACAATTTAAGAAGATAATATATACTCCCTCCGTCCCACTCGAATTAGAACAAATTTTATTTTGGGTGTCCCATTCGAATTAGGACAACCCAAAAATAAAAATGTTTTATTTAATGGGACCCACATTCACACTCACAACAAATTTTCACTCATTATACTCTATCCCACTTTCTCTCTCTTACTTTACTTTTCATACTCACAACATCTACTCCACTAACACGTTTTCCTTAATACCCGTGTCCAACCAAAAATCTTAATTCGGGTGGGACAGATGGAGTATATATACAGCTGTGGAAAAAAAAAAAAAAACTTTATAAGAATAGTTAGGTGAAAGAAAAAAAATCAAATATAATAATAGTAATTATATCAGAGAGAAGAAATTTAGAATAGTTAGTAGCTTATTGCCTAGTGAATAGGGTCCAAAGCCCAAGTCTTCAGAAAAGTTGTTCCAGAAGATGCACACTATTTTCAAGGTTGTTTACACAAAAAAAATTATGTAAATAGTAGGACCCGGTAGCAAATGATACTCTTTTGTTGAAGACAGAGTTTGTCCCCTCCGTTTCACCAAGTCTTTTCAAACTAATTGGACAAACTAAAATATGACATGTGGCTTGTGCTAGAAATAAGAGAAAGAACTACTAGTACTCCACTACTGTTCATTACATTACATTACATTGCAATAAATCCCATGCAGTGACGACTTTTTTGTGTCCACCATTTAAAAATATTAGGAGACAATAATTATTTAATTTATACTCTTGCGTCTGAAAATAATTGTCAACAAAAAATTTAAAACTTTTAAATATTTATTTTGTGATAATTTATTTTGGTGTAAATATATAACTACAAAATTACAAATAATATAATAATAATAAAATAAAAAAGTAATGAAAAGAGTAAGCCTATTTTTTATCTCTCCTTTTTGAGTCTTTTTTTGAGTCGGTCAAGAATGCATTTAAGAAACGATATCAACCTCGAAAGAGACTTTAAAAAATATCAATGTTAATTTTTTATTTATTAACTTATATATAAAAATAAAGTGATAATATTTATTTGATGAATAAAATAATTAATTAAATTAATAGTTATAATTTAATATTATAAATATTGTTGAAAGCATTAAAAAATTAGCAAATGTAAGAAATTAATTTTGATACCATAAATTTGGTACCTATTGTTGGAGATGAAATTTTGATACCTTGTGAATAATAATTAAAAAGTATCAAATTTTGATTTTGATACCTATCAAGCTAATACCTTGTTGGAGTTGCCCTAACAGTAAATGAGAATGGAATTTTAAAGGACTACAAAATTGGATTTTTAAAGGAATACAAAAAGTAAAAAAACTTGGCATAAAAAAAGATGACTTTATGTCAAAACTGTGGGCAGCTTATGAGCTGTACCCACTATTTTCATTTATGTTTTCGTCCTTCAAAAACTGTTCCTTTATGTTTTCGTGCTTCAAAAACTGTTCAATTTCCATACTTAACTACTACCTCTTCCGGTCTCAAATAATTGTCACTTTTGAACCAAAATTTTAATCTAAAATAATTGTCACTTTTGAGCAAATGTCCCTTTTACCCTTGTATTGAAACTTGTTCTCTTTTATTAGTTGTCTTAGTGTGTGAGACATTAATCTAAGAAAGTTGCACATTTAATAGGGGTAAAGTTGGAACTTTTGTGATTAAGTCATGATAATAATTGCATTTCTTAAAAATTGTACAAATGCAAAAAAAAAACAATTATTTTGGACCAGAGGGAGTACAAAACAAAATACTTTTCACAATCTCAGGCCATGTCCAATAACTCAACCATCAAAAAAGATTCAACTACCCTAATATTACGACACCTCATCTTCTTTATCCATCCACTTAATCATTCAACTACTTTCTCAACTACACCCCCCACAATAAGCTAGTTTAGTTTAAAATTCAACTTTTCTCAACTCATCATTCTATACCCCACCACTTTTATTTTATTTATAATCTTTATTTTATTTATAATCTTTATAATAATAATAATAATAATAATAATCATTTTTAAATTAAAAATAAATAATTATTCTTATTATTATAAATTCGAGATCGTTTTATTATTATTATTATTTTTAATTAACACTTAAAAAAAAGGATAATTAAGGAATTTTTAAAGAGAAAAGAGGGTTTTTTTTCGGTGTCCAAATCAAACGAAACTTATATCAAATTATAGAGGAAAAAAAATGATGAATTTTGACGAAAAAATAAAAAATAAAAAAAACAATTTGCTGTAAAATAATTGAGTTTAAAAATTTGGGTGGAAAATAAATTCGACGGACCAATGAAAATCGTCCACGTGGAAGCTTCGGGAAAAACAAAAAAAAAAGGAAATAGTCAACGACTCACCACCATGGCGTGAGTTACATGCGCCGGCTTCGACCCAATGAGAGGCGGCCCCCCAAAATTTTCACTCAATCAGGTTGAAGTTGTTCAACCCAACCCTTTCAACCACCCCCTCTCAACCCCTTATTGCACCCACTCAACTAGTTGACCTCCCACTCAACCTTCTCTCAACCCCTTATTGTCCAGATCTCATAAGCATTGTGAAATTTTCCTCTCTCTACAATTATTTAGATCCCACCCTCTGCAAACACCTCCCACACTTAGAAGCAGTATTGAAATTTTCTCTCCCCACAATTTTCCCCCACAGCCAATACCGGCAGCTTCACGGCGTGACGGCCCCCTTCCTCCTCAACCCGAGCCTACCAGCCACTCCAAGCTTCCTCCTGCTCCCTTACTGCCGTCACAACTCTTCTTGCTCACCTCCTTCTCCAGCTCGCAACTCGTCCCGATCGGAATACTCATATCGGCCGGTTCAGACTGGTTCCGTCCGGTTTGGCCGGCACAAGGCGGTTCAGGGTGGTTTAAAAACTGAGACGGAGACCGGAACGGATCATACCGGCCGGTACGGAACGGGATTAATAACTATGCTTGGCCCTTCCTACTCATTTGCATAGAAGAAACAGAAGGCACCAAAGAGTGTCGACTTTGACTCGGAGGTGACCTTTCACATTTGCAATGGGAATGGTGTGGCTGTTTTCTTCTTTCGCAATTTGAACCATTTTCATGCGGCCAAAATACATTTTACCCTTAAAGTGTCTGCTGATTCTCACTTTACACCCTTATTTGAAAAGTCATTCTCGTTGATACTTAAGTTTTCAATTTTTCTCACTTTGCATCCTACTGCTAACAGATGTTAGAAATTTAACATTAAATAGCACATGGCTCATCACGTGATGGGCATATTCGTCTTTTTACTCTTTTTTTAGAGTGGGACCATCAATTGTTTGTTCTATATGGTGGCGTTTCATGGCAAATGGCAATAAGAATAGAGAAAGAAAAAAAAAAAAGGAAAATAATAATTGCAATACCCGCTACCTCATCCCACCTCTGACCAACGCCTCCTCCTCCGACCGACTTTATTGCCTCCCTTTTCTTCACTGTCATTTTTGTTTGAGTTTATTTTGGGCAGTGTCACTTGTGTTGGGACAGATTGAAAAAAAAATAAGTGTCAATTGTGCTGGAACGGATGAAGTATAGTTTTTTAAGATGGAGTGAGTGTGTGGATACAGAAAAAAGTGATACAATAAGAAATGAAGATGAAAAGAACCCCCCCCCCCCTCCCCCTTATAAAAAAGAAAAAACGAAACCAATAACAAAAAGTCTAACAAGTTGGAATAGGCTTGGCCCTTCCTACTCATTGCCTAGAAGAAACAGAAGGCACCAACGAGTGTCGACTTTGACCCGGAGGTGACCTTTCACATTTGCAATGGGAATGGTATGGCCGTTTGGCTGTTTTCCTCTTTCTCAATTTGAACCATATCATGCGGCCAAAATACAGTTAAAAAATATAAAAATTAGTTATCTTAAAAAAATACTCCTCGTTAATTTACAAAAATGAGTTTTGGCACAAGAATTAAGAAAATAGTTGAAAATGTGATGTGTTGTGAGTGGTAGATAGTTGAGTGGGAAAGAGAAAGTGAGGTAGAGAAAAGTAAGTCGATAGTTGTTGTGACTTGTGAGTATGACAAGTAAGTCTACTATGAAAATATTTATATTTTTAGACTTTATAAATTAAAGTGGATAATCAAAATGATAATTTTTATAAATTAAAGAAGGACGGAGGGAGTATTTTTAAGATAACTTATTTTTATTTTTATTTTATTTTCCCTACCATACTTGTCACTCTCACACACAATTAGTGCAATATTTTCTTAGGATGGAGGGAGTATGTGGATACAGAAAAAAGTGATACACAAAAGAATAAGAAATGAAGATGAAAAGAGAAAACCACCCCTCCCAAAAAAGAAAAACAATACTAACAAAAAGTCTAGCAAGTTGGAATAGATTTACACTCTCCTTAATTCCCTTGCAAACCATTTTTGCCATCTATTTATATGCCTCATTTGTGATTCATATCTGAGTAGCGACACCAATTATTTTTGGAATTGCGAATATGTAAGTACATTTATGTGATTTAAAATGTATAGTTTAATTGCATTTTATTTCAATTCGATTTATACTACTCCATCCGTCCCAAAATGCTCTTCACGCTTTTTTTGACATTGCTGCGAAGCAACTTTGAGCAAAGATTTTGGGTTGATTTAATCATCCTAATGAAAATCTAAAACTTGTTTTTGATAGTATTGTTGATGTGTGTCAATAAAAAGTTGTGGATTTTGATTAGGAAAACTAAATCAACCAAAAATCATAGCTCAAAGTTCCTTCGTAGTTACGTCGAAAAAAGTGTGAAGATCATTTTGGGACGGAGGGAGTATATCTTATACAGTGAAAATAATTTGACTGATTTTAAATTTGTAGAATTGTAGCAAATGTTGAGCAAATTTTGATTACGTTTGCGTGCATTGAAGCCAAAAAGGTATGTGGCTACAATCTTGTTCCTTTTTTTTCCTTCTGTCTACTGGGATGGGGTGATGTGTTTTCTCCTTCCCTAGAGTAGCATTTGTGTTGGTTTGTATAGTGTAATCTAAACTAACTTTACTTGATCTTTGATTCTTTTATAACTAGTATCGTGACATAGGCAACACAACACATATTCTCTATACTCTTTTTGTTTCAATTTAAGGTTATTATTTTTGCCTTTCAAATGTTCAAATTTAAAATTCACACGTTATTTTATTTTATAAATGGTAAATTATGACAGTATTTTAGACAAAATATCCTCTTAACATTATATAATTACACTATAGATTACGGAAAAAAAAATGTAGTTACCTAACTTTTTCTCACACTTAAATTATGAATATTATTTAGGCAATTATATCATCAACTCATCAAAATTATTTATTCCATTTATTTTTTATTGACTCTTTAATAAACATGAAAAATCAAACTAAAGCATATTAACTCGAGTTGATAGGAGTTTAAGTCTTATGGGGTTTTTTTTCTTTTTTTTTTTTTTCGAGCAGAAATTTTAAGATAGATAAGGTGAAAGAATTGTAGCTAAGACTGTTTCTTGACAGAACCACTTGTGAGGAAAGTTGATCTCACAAGTGATACATCAACTGTCGTATCAACACACAAGTCAACGAGTAACTGCAGCGGAATAATAAAAACAGAGAATAAAACACTTCAGCAAGAAATCTCTTGCTGGAAAACTTTCATTGATCAAAAGGTCTTCCAGAATACAAGACTGATGAAAGAACAAATCAATCAAAAGAATCAAAACCTATTCTAAATTACTAGAACAGACGAAAACACTAAACTAGTTTTGAAGTTTTTCAACTCCAAGAACACAAGGACTCTTCTTTTCTAATAAACTTCTCACGGTATGATCTCTCTGAAAAACGTGAGTCTTGCTTCAATGAGGACGTCTTATTTATAAGGCTCCTTTATCCGTCCTTCTCTACAATTGTGGTGATCTTCAATCACCCAATCATTTCCTTGTAAGAGTCCTCCTATACCTAAAATACAATTATTAACTTACCAAAGATAAGCATTAGAGTGTTAGTCAAATAAATCTAAATATAAAGAAAACATTCTAAACTTATCTTAAATAATATACAAATCCTAACTAATTATATTTACACAATAATCAGAATCACAAAGATCTAGAGGACGAGTATGTGAGTACTCTTTATAAGGTTCTAAAAAATGAAGTGGAGGTATGTAGTTAAATTTTACTTAGAGTGATGGATATTATTTTTTTTTCTGCGAAGAGTCATCTCAAAGGTTGTTTTGTAAGCAAGCATTTCTCAATAAAACAATTAAATATCTATTTTAAATTAATATCATTAGGATCAAACTTTTTTTGATATCGCCAAAAGTAAATCTCAATTAAAAGCTTTTTGGATCGGAAGAATGACTTGGGACGCTCAATTCCTCTCCAAGCATTACTGACTACCAAATTCGACATTTTGAGAATCTCCACACGAAAAGTATGTGACTTTTAAACATGACAAATTAAAAGCATTAATGTCAGCAATAAGTGTTCAATCAAGCATCTCAAACATTACAACAAGAAGTAATTCAAGTATCATACAAAGAATCTCAACACAATGGAGATAAGATATGAGCTCTAAACGAAGGAGAGAAAACAGAGACTCTCGAAGAAGGGCAATGCTAGGGGTAGGGGCACAAAAGAAGTTTAGAAAATGATGGATACAAAGTGAGGTACGATATTTTATTGGTTGCATCGATAGTGGACCCGGCACACTCTAATAAAAAACACCAAAAAATTTTTGACACATCATTTTGTGGCATTTTTTGTGACTTTATATTTACCCAAGAAATAGAAGAATCGAACTCAACGTCAATTACTATAGGTGTACTTATAATCTTCTTTTAAACATTTGGTTTTCCGGTACAAAAAATTCAATTACCAAACCAACTTTTTACTCAACGTCAATCGATAATCTCACACTTCATGCTTCAGCTCCTTCAATTACCAGACCAAATCCCTGATTTTTAGTAAACCCTAAATTATTCCACACTAACTGGCAATTGAGCAGAAATCAAAGGAGGATAGTTTCAGAGCTGTTTGATCAATCGAAACTTTCAATTTTATTCCTAAACATCAAATTCCGCCGAATTCGTCCCTGGAAGACATTCAGGACCCGTCGACGAAGAATGCGACGAAGAAGATTACGAGAATGAGTGTGCCGGCAAGGAGAATGGTCAGGCAGCCGGCGGATTCATGTAACGGGCTCAACTCCAAAAACACAAATAAAATCAACTATGATAGATTTGAGGGAGCAGATGAACTAGCTCACTCAAATCAATAGATCAATTCACGAAATCACAAACAAGAGCAGAGACTATTTTTTGGGACGATTTTTTGATTTATTGGAAAATGAAATTACCAAGCAGAAATGAAATTACAACTATAGCTAAACTATGATAAAAACTAAGCAATAATAAAATTCTTCAATCATCGACACCCTTTGAAGAAGACGACCTCTCTTTATATAGGCTCATAGCACGTGCCCCATGTGCAAATTCACGTGCTCCATGTGCAAGCTCACATGGCCCATGTGATTCTGTTGTAATGGAATCACGTGATTTTGAGCAGTTAGCATTTATCACGTGAGTGAGTTTGCGCCTCCCCTATTCTCTCCTGCGCCTCTATGCGCCTCCCCTTCCATTCTCTCCTGCGCCTTTACTAACCAACCCTAACACCTGCGCCTACTACTCTGCTCCTGCTCCTAGCTACTTCCATCCTTCTTTTTTCCTGCGCCTCCATCCTTCTTTCTTCCTGCGCCCTTCTCTCTTTATTTGCGCCTCTTTTGCTTCTTTTGTGCACCTGTGACAACTCTCATCCCCCTAAAATTTGCCTTGTCCTCAAGGCTATAACCAAGGCTCTCACTTCTAGTTCAAAACCATCTTTAAATTTCATTTCCAGATCCCACTCTTTCTTCGAGCCACATTGAGTAAAGTTCAACTGAGCACCACGATAGACCATAAATTGTTTTGGCCTTACTCTATTAAGACGAGCGAATGAGTTGAATTTCTTGTTCAATAAGATTCCACTTAAATCAATCACAAACCAACTCCGGGTTGGTGCACTCTCTCTCAATGATTTTAAGTTAAACTCCCACCCACCTTCGTATTGATTAGATTGAGAAGTGAATTTGTATGGCTTTTGGCTAATAGGAATGCTTCCTTCCTTGAGTAGTATCTGATGATCATATCCCAAATTGGGTGGAAGTTCTTTTGGATCTTTAATTACATCTTGATTTTGCTCAATGATTTGATTCATTTTTTCCAAAAAGGCTCATGCTCGTTTTCTGCAGTCATACTAAACAAGTAACCAATAATGATTTGTTTGGTTTTCTTCAACATCGTGCCAAGCCCCTTTCCACTCATCATTTTGAGTGATCCTTCTTGTGTTATCCCTTTAAGCACCACTTTTCTCTTTCCATGACTTAGAGTGACTTCCATCTTATTGAAATTAAAGGTTACCGGGCTATATCCTTTGAGCCATTCCACTCCCAAAACTATGTCACATCCTCCAAGTGGAAGCACCCCCAAATCCGCTTCAAACTTGTGACCTTCCATGCTCCAAGCAAAACCACTACACTTGGTTTCACTCACCAACTTATTGCCATCTGCCACAAAGAGGGTTACTCTTGTTCGTTCGGAAATAATAGATGTGATCTTTATTTTAATTCCATTACTGTTGGTACTAGTACTTTATCGAGTAGTGATAATCTTTATTTGCTTAACACTACTCAAACAATCAATGAGTCCCATAATAATGAAACTAAAAGTAAAAAGCGAAAGTTTTCAAGTGAAAATTCTTATACCTTATGGCATAGGCGTTTAGGTCATATCTCCAAAAGGATAATTGACAAGCTTGTGTCTGAGGGAATCATAAAAAAACTTGATATTCCGGATAAAGACTTTTGCATTGAATGCCTAAAAGGAAAATTTACAAACACGAAAAGGAAAGTATCCTCGAGAGCATCAAGCGTCTTAGAACTAATACATACGGATATTTGTGGGCCATTTCCTACTCCTTCTTGGAATGGTCAACAATATTTTATTACGTTCATAGACGACTACTCTCGATATGGATACATTTATTTACTTCATGATAAATCTCAATCTTTGGACGTTTTCAAGTCTTTTAAGGCCGAAGTTGAAAATCAACTTTGGAAAACTATTAAAAACGTTAGATCCGATCGTGGTGGGGAGTACTATGGTCGGAATGACGGTTAGGGAGAACAATGTCCGGGTCCTTTTGCTCGCTATCTTGAAGAGTGTGGGATTGTCCCTCACTACACTATGCCGGGAACGCCTAGCATGAATGGTGTAGCTAAGAGACGTAATAGAACCCTTAAGGATATGGTAAGGAGTATGGTTTCTTGTCTTCTTTACCTCACTCATTATGGGGCGATGCTTTAAAAACCGCTACTTATCTTCTCAATAGGGCTCCCTCTAAGGCTACTAACAATAAAATCCCTTATGAATTATGGACGAATAAGAAACCGTCCTTAAATCATCTTCATGTTTGGGGATGTCCAGCGGAAGCTAGGCCTTATAGGCCTAACGAAGGAAAACTGGACGCTAAGACAGTTAGTTGCTACTTTGTGGGGTATGCCGAAAGATCAAGGGGCTATAAATTTTACAACCCGTAAACTAGAACCTTTTTTGAAACGGGAAATGCTAGGTTCTTTGAGGATATTGAGTTTAGAGGGGAAATTAGGAATAATAATTTTGAATTTAAGGAAGAGGAATCCATTTCTATACCTCTTCCCTTAGTAGTTCCAATTGGAAATCAAGTACTTGTACCTGAAATTCAAGAGGAACATATTCAAAATATTGACTCCCCTATAAATATTGAACAACATGAAAATGTTTATCAAAATGAGGAAATTCAACAACCTCAAAATGAGGAAGAACCGGTGCCTTAAGAAGATCAAATAGAGTAAGAAGAAGTGCCATTTCGGATGATTATGAGGTGTATCTAGCCGAGAATGAAGGACACTTAGGCTTAGTGGGAGATGAGCCTCTCACCTTCCATCAAGCCATTAATAGTCCTAATTCTCATAAGTGGATCAATGCCATTAATGAAGAGTTGAAATCTATGAAAGACAACGACGTTTGGGATCTTGTCCCATTACCTAAGGATGTGAAACCTATTGGTTGTAAATGGATATTTAAAACCAAAAGGGATTCACAAGGTAATGTGGAAAGATATAAGGCTCGTCTTGTTGCTAAAGGTTTCACTCAAAATGAAGGTATTGATTACAAAGAAACATTCTCTCCGGTATCTTCTAAAAACTCCTTTTAGGATCATTATGGCATTAGTGGCACATTATGATCTTGAGCTTCATCAAATGGATGTAAAGACAGCTTTTCTCAATGGAGACATTGAGGAAATCATCTATATGAAGAAACCAGAAACGGTGGATGATTTGGAACAAACTAATCATTTAGTTTGTAAACTTAAGAAATCCATTTATGGGCTCAAACAAGCTTCTCGTCAATGGTATCTCAAATTTAACCAAGTAATTCTTTCATTTGGCTTTGAAACGAATCTTGGTGAAGATTGTATATACCATAAGTTCAGTGGGAGTAAATTTATATTCTTAGTCTTATATGTGGATGATATTTTGCTAGCTAGTAATGATATGAACCTTCTAAAAGAAACTAAGAAATTTCTTTCAAACAAATTTGAAATGAAAGATCTTGGTGAGGCATCTTTTGTATTAGGAATCCAAATACATCGTGATCGCTCACGAGGTACTTTAGGATTATCACAAAAGGCCTGTATAGAGAAGGTATTACAAAGGTTTAGCATGCAAAACTGTAAACCACATGACACCTCTGTTTCTAAAGGAGATAAATTCAGTCTTAATCAATGTCACAAAAACAATTTTGAAACCAAGTATATGGAAAATATCCCTTATGCATCAGCAGTAGGAAGCTTAATGTATGCTCAAGTCTGTACTCGTCCAGACTTAGCTTTTATTGTTGGGATGCTTGGTAGATACCAAAGCAATCCGGGGAGAGAACATTGGGTCGCAGCCAAAAGAGTGATGCGGTATTTACAAAACACCAAGGACTACATGCTTACATATTCAAAGTCGAATCATCTTGAGATCATTGGGTATTCTGATTCCGACTTTGCTGGATGCCAAGACAACCGTAAATCAACGTCTGGTTATGTCTTCACATTAGCCGGTGGAGCAATTTCTTGGAGAAGTGCCAAGCAGACACTCGTTACTTCCTCTACCATGGAAGCCGAGTTTGTTGCTTGTTTCGAGGCATCCAATCAAGCTATATGGCTGCGTAAATTCATTGCGGGACTCCGTATTGTCGATAGCGTCGAAAGACTTATTAAGCTATATTGTGACAATAGGGCAGCGGTCTTGTACTCCAACAATAACAAGAGCTCGTCAAAGTCTAAACACATTGACATTAAATTTCTTGTTGTAAGAGAGAGGGTACAAAAGGAACAAATAGAAATACAACTTATTGGTACAAACTCTATGTTAGAGGATCCGTTTACTAAGGCGTTATCACCTTTAGTGTTTCACGAGCATGTTGCTCATATGGGTGTAACAACTTTTGATAACATTTAATATAGTGGGAGTTTGTGTTGTTTTTTCATTTATTGTTCTATTAATGATTAAAGTTTGATCTCATTTGGTTAAAGTTGGACTAGTTGGAGAATATGTTTATATATATTCATTAAGTTCCATGCTACACATCTATACTTTTAATCTATGTCATTTAGTTAGAATTTGTATATGTGATTATAGTGGGTTTAGTTGCGAATCAATTACAACGACTGTCCCTTTAGTCCTATACTTATATGGCTAATGGACGAGATTGTTATAGATGACAACAAAGTGCACATAAGGGTTGTCATTTATGTTATACTTATGATTTAAAAGGAAGAACTTAGTTTTGCAACCCAAGTGGGAGATTGTTAGAACATGGCTTGCAATACAAGTTATTTAGACTTCCATTAATAAAATCATGACTATAACATTGATATAAAGTATAGTCAAACCTAGTCAATGTGTAGAATCCCTGAAATGTTATTTACCTATTTATGATGGGCAAAATGGTAAATCAACATTGCTTAAGAAATGAATAGGTATGGTCCCTATTTGAAGTGTCACCATGTTTCATATATAAAGGCCCTTCCATCAAGCCTAGAAACTACTTGATTCTTACTTTCTCTCATCTAAATTATACTTCATATTGTTAGAAGAACTTTGAGAGATTAAGAGACACTTTCATTTAGAAGATCCATTCTCCTACATCTTCATCTTGTTCTTATTTTCTCCCTTCAACTTCAACTATGGATTCGACAGGTAATTATCGCTTCCGCCTTCATCTCCTTCCTCAATCTCCTTCTAAATATGAGTATGGCATTCAGGGTTAAATTGTTCCAACAGTAATTGCTTGACTTAAGTCATCATTGTATCCGATAAGTATGGAAAAATGAAATAATTATAAAAACTCAATATTATTGTATATAAAAAAATAAATATTGTATAAAAACTCAATTTTGTATTGAGTTTTCCCAAAAAAAAAATTCCCAATATAACAACAACAACAACATAGCCTTTTATCCCTATAATCAGTGTGGGCTAGTTGAACCAATATTAGAATCACATCAAGTCAGGTGCGACTTTTATCCTTATCCACGTGTTTCTCTCTATAACCAGATCTTCATGTAATTGTTTGTTCTCCATATCTTTACGTATGACTTCTAGCCAAGTCTTCTTTGGTCGCCCATGACATACTATCCTTTAAGGATTCAAATTCAATGTCTCCACTCGCCAATCAGGGGCATCTATTGGCAATAGCATGTTAAATGAAGAATGTTTTAGAATGATTGCCGCTTGAGCTAGGTAGACTAGTATGTATACACACAAACATACATATATACATATATACATATGCGGGTTAATTTTATTATCCTAATGAAAGTTTAAAACTCGTTACTGATACACCATTATAAATCCTATCAATAACATTTTATAGATGTTCATTAGATTAATTACTAATCTAAAATTATTGTTCAAAATACCTTCGCATCGACAACAAAAAAAGCAGGAAGATCATTTGAGCCGGAGGGAGTAGTCTTGTTGCAAGCATAAAGTTATTATAAAATTCATTCCAATAGATATACGAGGAAGTTAAATAATTCCTAGTTTCGGTACAATTCATTGGACATTGGTTTACCCAACTAGAGACTTGCCATTTTCTCTCATAACCTATTCACAATCTTTTTGTAGAAAACGTTATGAGCGTAAGTCATAACAACGCCTTGTAACCAATTATTTTCCACACCTCATCTTTCGTATCAGTTGGGTTTGCATCCTTTTCTCCAAGGCAATATCTTGATTTGCTTGAGCAACACATTGATAACCTTAAATTGTCAGCTTCCAGATGCTAATGTTATTACGCCCGTATATAGTTTCTTGTTTAAATTGCATTGCATATTATTTCTAACTTCTGCCATCTTCAACCTCTTGACCACCAAATTTTGACAAGCACAAAGCCCCTGTCAACGTTCGTTTAAGAACAAGGATATTCATAGGTAGTGAATCTGTCGAATTATTATACGATCAGTAATTTTGACAAATAATGACAGGAAATAAATGATATATCAAGCAAAAAAGGGAATTTGATTATTGCTTAGTTTAAATCAATTCCAAGGGAAGCAACAATTCCTCTAGAAACAATAATATTTGAAGCGTGTTTCCCAGGTACTCACCCTACCCATGGAAAAGGCTACAAAGACTAAAACAATATCATAGAGTACAATAGCTCTCGCAATCCAAAATAGGAAGGGGGAAAAAATTCTCAAACTGCCACAATGGGAAAGTACGCCCCAGTGTCTTTGTTGCAAAAGTAGGTACCAAAATGTGCTCTTTCTTTTAATTCGGTATTGCTAATAAGGAATTTTAATATATTGAGTAACATCAAAACCTGCACCAAAGAGACTTCAAAATGCTAGTGTATGTTATTGCTCGGAGGTGCGATAATGAAATACTCCCTCCGTCCCAAAATGATCTTCACATTTGACTATTCAAACTTTTTAAGGATATGAACACTTGATTCACTAGTCATGTTTTGTTTTGGGCACTTCTAAGCCTAGGTTGTAGAAATGTGAAGAATATTTTGGGACAATGAAAAATGCTAAATGAGAAGATCATTTTGGGACGGAGGGAGTATGTAAATGTGTGATGTGCGTGTGATGACCCTGCTTTGGTTATAAATGTTAATATAAGAGGATTCATGTGCCCGACCCCAGTTAGTAGATTTCTTGTAAGATCGGATGAAATTGAGTACTATTTGATGTACCTCTTACCAACTTGGATTCCTTATTGGGTCAAATGCAATTGAGTAATTTTAGGGCTACAATAATTGGACATAGAGTATGGAGGACAAACATAATTTGAAATTTACTTGCTCAAAATATCTTGCATTTACTAACTTGAGAGTGCCAAAATGATTTTTGAGTTTTAACTGAGCAGGTGGAAAAAGCAAGAAATGATGCTGACAGGTTTTTCAGAGCGCATGAGCAGAACAATGAAGAAAGAGCAGAGTCTAGTGCTGCATGGCTGAATGAAGTTGCAGACGCGACAAAGAAAGCAAAAGAGGTTTTGGATTCCACGAACAAATTAAAGGGGCCGTGTCTGAATTTGAAAGGCCAATATGTAGTGAGCAGGAAATCAACAAAGCTGTCTGAGGAGATCCGGAAATTACAAGTCCAAGCCCCTAAAATAATTACATCAAACCCTACTCCAGCAGGGATGTTACCTGGATCATCGAGTAATGATGGTTCTAAGGGTTTCGAAAGTAGGATAAAAGCTATGGATGATGTCATGGCGGCTTTGGAGGATGATACAATCAGCATTATTGCAATATGTGGCTTAGGCGGTGTTGGGAAAACGACAATGGTGCATGAACTCCGTGAAAAGGCAATAAGACAAAATCTATTTGATGAGGTGGCTATGACCAGTGTGTCGCAAGATCCAGACCTGTTCAAGATTCAAGAGGGTCTCGGAGAGATGTTGGGTTTGGAATGCCTCAAAGACCTGAAAAATGTCACCGCACGAGCGGATCAGCTTAGGCAAAGGTTGACCAAGAGGAACAAAGTCCTTGTAATACTTGATGATGTTTGGGACGAAATTAAACTGAAGGAAGTTGGTATCCCAATCGGAAGTGACTGCAAGGGTTGCAAAGTTGTACTCACATCAAGAAGTGAAGTTTCGTGCACTAGAACGGGAAGTCAAAGGAATATTAAAGTAAAAGAACTCTCTAAAGAAGAAGCCTGGGTTATGTTCAAAGAGGCAGCAGGAGAATGCGCGGAGAGTAATAATCTTGAGGGGATTGCAAAAGAAGTGGTGGCAGAATGTGGAGGTCTACCCATTGCTCTAGTCACCCTTGCCAAAGCACTATCGAATTATAAGGAGAAGAAAGCATGGGAGGATGCTCGTAAACAACTGAGGGAAAGTCACGTGACAAGCATTCCTGGAATGAATGAAAAGGTGTACAAAAGCATTAAGTTGAGTTACGACTTTTTAGCAAGGGAGCAACCACAAGCCCAACCATTACTTTTACTCTGCTGTCAACATCCGGAAGATACCAGGATTGAGGTCGAGAAGTTGGTCAGATACAGTTTGGCACTAGAGTTATTTGAAGACGTTCAGAAACTCGACGAGGCAAGAAACAGAGTTTATGTGTTAGTCGAACATCTAAAGAGTTGTTTCTTATTGCAAGCATGTGATGTTAATGATTTTGAGAGAGAAGATAGATTAGATGATCCAAAAGTCATAATTCATGATGTTGTAAGGGATGTATGCTTATCTATAGTTTCCAAAGTGAAGGAAGAACGAGAAAAAATTTATATGCACGTAATGGCACGAGAAAAGGATAATGGTGATGTGCTTAGTTCTGGTGCAGTCAGTTATCCGAAGCTTAAGCTTTTACTGCAGACACCCTTGGGTGGCAACTTAAGTAAAGATTTTCTTCAGCAGATGGAAGAACTAAGAGTTTTTGAAGATGCAGAATACGATGTAAATTACCATCCACCAGGTGCACTTAATGTCCTTACGAAGTTACGGATGCTGTCTCTTCGTGGGGCATGGATCGATGAAGACGCCATGTCAATGATTCTAGAGCTAAGGGAACTGGAAATTCTGTGCTTTTGGGGTTCTAGAATTGACTCGTTCCCATGTCAAATAGCACAACTCAGCAATCTGAAGATACTGGACTTGAGGTGTATTGGGGGGTCTGGCCCGATCCCAAGCAATGTCTTGCCTCAATTGAATAAGCTAGAGATGTTGTATACTGGAAGGTACCACTTTCCTGCAACACCCAACAGTGCTGAAGACGGTATCAACGGTGAAAGTTTTGGACGTCTTGCTGAGTTAGGCTCATTGTCTAATCTGACAACGTTGCAGATTCTCTTTGAGAACTCAATGGAACTGCTAGATTCGCAACACGTCCGCTTTGAGAAGCTGGAAAGATTTTCCTTCAGGTCGACCGGATTTGGTAGGTTTTTCTATCAAGGGTTTCATAGTTTGTATCCATCAGTGGAGAGAACGCTTGCTCTTGAAAAAGTTGGAATGAAGTGGGTTTTAGGAACCAAGATGGAGTCCATTGTAAGGAAAACTGTGGATCTTCACTTGAACGAGATAGATTGGCCCGATCCTCGTTTAATCAAAAAGTTTGTGATGCTAGAAAGGCTTGAGATGACCGAATGGAATCGCTTGAAATATATTGTTCATGACGATACAATTGAATTAGGAGAAGACGCTAGTAGCTGCAATGTCTTCATGAACTTAGAGGCGTTAACGATTTCAGAAATGAAGAACGTGAGAGAGTTCTGCCATAATGGGAACCTTCGGGCTGGATCATTGGGCAAACTTAAGAAGCTGCAAATGCGGTGCCTTCCCAAAATGAGACACTTGTGGGTGGGTCCCACTGACAGTTTGTGCTTGACCAACCTAAGGGACGTTAGTATTTATAGTTGTGATGCATTAGAATATATATTTCCGCAATCAGCTGCTAAATGCCTCGTTCAGCTCCATACGCTAGATGTATACTCCTGTCAGGAGTTGGAGGGAATTATGTGTGTGGATGAAGCAGAAGTCACTTTGTTTCCCTTGTTGTTTCCAAAGCTGAGATTTCTGAGCATTATGGAAACACCTAAACTTCAAGGATTCTATAGCTTTGATGATGACAGGCTACAATCTCTCCTCAACCCACTGGTACGTTCCTCCTTTTCCCAAATGTTTATGTTTAGCCTGCAAAATATACAACACTCCTATTTTTTATTTTTATTTTTATTTTTTTGATATTTCGAAATTAAAGTGAAAATTTCTACCGTGAAGGTTATTTCTTAAAGCATATTGGAGTGAAAGCGTCACTTGAATATGACTGCTCTTTATATAATGTGCTCCTTCCATCCCAAAGAAAGAGTCACACTTTTCTTTTTCATCAGTCCCAAGAAGAACGGCAGTTTTAAATAAAGAAATATTTTAGTGCAATTTCATGAAAGCACAAGATGGTAAAGCTACATTCTTAAAATGTTATACGACTAGTTTTTATTTTTCTTTTTTTTCGGAATGGAGAGAACATTAAACAATGCCGATCAGCAGTGTTCTGATAAGTCGATTTTCTCTCTCTATCATCTGTTCTCCACCATCTTCTTCCAATTTCTACTCCCCCAAGCACCTGCGGAAGTGGCTACTGCCAATTTTACAGTTTTCTAATGGCTTGCAACACTTTATGATATTGACTTGTATACACAATGCTTGTATTAATGCCAATATAATCGGAACAACTTGGCAGGTTATGCTTCCCAGCATGAACAAGTTATTGGTTTCTCATTTGCAATTGAGACAGATCGTGAGGGTCGAAGTTCAAGATGTTCCGAAATTTGCTGCATCTGGGTGTCTACAAAATCTTGAAACAGTAGGAGTTCATGAGTGTGGTTCGTTAAGAACAGTGTTTGACTTTGATGGTCAACAAGCTCTGGGAGAAAATACACATGTTGTGACATTCAGTAAGCTGCACGAAATTAATCTGAGATCATTGCCAGAGCTGACACATATTTTCCGTTGCCGTATGCAAGATATTTCAGTTCCTCAACTTCAAGTTATTCAGGTAGATGGGTGTGATAAACTTGTGAATATTGTTGCATCTAATTTGCTAAAGCTTCTAGAAAATCTCAAACAAGTAAAACTCAGTGGCTGTGAGTCGGTAAAAGCAGTATTTAACTTTGAGGGGTTGGAAGTTACTGGAGAAGATGCAGGTGCTATACTAGGTGAGCTGGAAGACTTAAGACTATGGGATTTGCGAAACCTAGAGCACGTATTTACAATGATTCCAAAGGGAGCTCAAGGTTTCCAAAATCTTAAATATCTGGATGTGCGTACTTGTAGAGGCTTGGGTTATTTCCTCTCATCTTCAGTGGGGCACATGCTTGTGAATCTTGAAAGCTTAATAGTTTCGGACTGTAGGATTATGAAAGAAATTATTAAAATGGATGAGGACTTTGTGGAAAAGAAAATTGTGTTTCGTTCATTACGTTGTGTGAAGCTTGTACGTCTAAAGAACCTCTTATCGTTCTGCTCCAGTGACCTGCAGGGGTTTGAGTTCCCATCACTGGCGCAAGTGCTCATTGTTGAATGCCCTTTGATGAAGACTTTCTGTTGCGGACCTCTAACAACCGAAAAGCTTCAGGAAGTTAACTTTGCTCATTCTCGTTTCGAAGATGGTAAGCTTCAGGGAGTTAAACGTGCCCATCATCCTTTTGCTTTGTATGATGTTGATGTTGATGTTGTTGATAATGAGCCTGTTTGGAAGAAGGATCTTAATGAGACCGTACGATACAATAATGCAAGGTATGTCGCTTTTCTGCTTATAAGTTTCTTATGGTTATTTTTTATTGACCAAATCACACCCCTCCCCCTAAAGTATGCACCAAATCCCACATGGCATGCCAGCTTGAAAAGTGGGCCTATTTGGTAGTACCTTAATTTAAAATCGTCCCACTTTGCACCTATCATGTGCATGTCACATGATGGTCATTTACGTATTTTTATTGTGATTTGATTCAAAATGACGTCGTATTAGGGGAAATAACATTATAGAAAAAGAAAGAAAACAAAAAAAAAAAAAACACACCTGGGAATCAATCTTGGATTCCTGTCACCTCTTCCTCCCCCTTGATTCCCCCACTTCTTCATCTCCTTCGTTCCCCTGCAGATCTGCAATTTTCCGCCTAACATCACCCCAATATCTCACCCCTTTTCCTCTCCTGTCTAGGTTCCGCGCCAGATCTGAATTTTTTATTTTATGGAAGCCCAACTGTTGGTTTTCATTCTTATGCACTCTATTGTTGCTTTTCGTTATGGAAGTCCAAAAGGGTTTTCAACTTTTTTTTTTTTTTTTATGTATTTACTTTGATGAGAGGGATGAAACGAAATTGGTGTTTGATTTCATGAAAGACGGTGGTGGTGTGTGGTGGGAGTCTTTATTCCCAATTGTCTAACATATAAACCTTTAATGTGAAATGACATAATAGCCCTTTATAACCCCCAAATTTCGGACCTCTTGACCTAAGTAATAAATGACATAATAACCCTTATGTTTTTTAGGCTAAAGACTTAAATGCCCATCATGTGTGACAGGGCACATGCAATTTCACGCTAAATTTCTAACGTTCGTTTGAGGTGGGAGGTAAGTGGGACAAATTTTAAAATTAAGGTACCCAAACACACCCACTGGAGTGCAAAGTGGGATTGGGTAGATACTGGGGTGGGGGAATGTAAGGTGACCTTTTCTATTTGTTCATCAAAAAGTAAATGAAAATGATCATGTAATCCTCGTGCTGTTTGGACTCATTATGCCATGGTTTTTGCAACAACAGGGTCAATCAAATGAACGGGGATCTGAAAGTAGATGATGCTACTGACATTGATGCTGAGGATATCAATACGGTCTGTCTCTCTCTCTCTCTCTCTCCCCCAGACACGCACACACATACTATGTAGGTATGCACAATAATTAAGAGAAAAGTAGTGTATGTGTGGTAGAAAATGAAGAGAGAGAATGAGGTGAGTAAATAGTAGTGTTAGTTGAATTAATTGAGTGGTGGAAAACGAAGAGAAAGAATGAGTGGGGTTGGTTGAATATAAATATATCAAAACATTTTCATTTTGGGCAGTCTCAATTGTTTCGGGACGGCCTAAAATGGAAAGAAGTCCTACTTGTGCTGGGACTGATATATATATATATATATATTCCGAGTACAATGTCATTGTTGGGTCACATCTAGCACTCCATTTCAGCTCCTAGAACTTTCTATGGCCATCTCTTGTTGTCTTTGTATGGAATCTCTAACGCGTGTCTAAATAATCACAGGGTACTTCTTCTAAGCTAGCAAAAGCCCCTGCAGCTCCCGTCATCATATCTTCCTCAGATGATAAAAAAGAGTTAGCTTGTTTGCCATCAACCCCTGATTTGAGAAAAGCTGTAGTGGACGAAGAAGTATTATCAGATTCTCCGGTCCAACTCAAGAAACTCTTACCTAGTAGC
Source organism: Campanula takesimana (assembly GCA_026119855.1). Lineage (NCBI taxonomy): Eukaryota > Viridiplantae > Streptophyta > Magnoliopsida > Asterales > Campanulaceae > Campanula > Campanula takesimana. The sequence goes on along the minus strand of JAOWBW010000806.1, from coordinate 222,176 downwards.
CATGAAAGTGTTCCACTGCATGATGAAGTAATCATTACCCCTACAGCCTTGTCTATGGTGGCCGTAAAAACAAATTTGGACCAAAGAAATACTGATAGCAAACTGGACAAGTTGAATGACTCTAGGGAAATGGATGCGCCAATTTCGTTGGCTTCTTGGGAAGGCCATATGGTTACTCATGAAAATAAGAACTTTCTAGAAGCTGTTGAGAAGTATTTTCCGGATACTTTTGATGGGGTTAACTTCCATAATGAGGTTATGTGGCAATTTGCCTTGGAAACGCTATGTCGCTTTCTGTTGAAGTTCTTGGTAGTAAATGTGTACGATCTGAGTAGTAAAAAGGTGGCCGAGCTGCGGGGTATGTTGCTAGATTTAAAAATATTCAAGTTCAAAGTAGATTGGGCAGTTGATCGTTTGGATAAAGTTGAGAAATTGCGGTTTGGGAGTCCATATCCTCAGGAGCTAGCTGACATTGAGCGACATCGGGCACCTTTATTGGCCAAGGTAGAGGATTTGGAAGCTGAATTGGCATTAGCAAGGAAGGAACTAGGCGATTTGAATTTCCTCAGGGAGGAAAAAATGAATTTGTTGTTAAAAGAGCTTGGTGGTGACGGATTGTACTTGTTGGAGGGGTCGCTTGGCCGGGGTCTTTTACCGAGTTACCAATCAGGGTAGGTGTGATCTTCCTCTTTTAACTCCCTCTGTCCAGAAATGTTCTTCTCAATTGCCATTTTTCCTTGTCTTAAAAGTTCTTCACATTACTATAATTTGGGTTTAAATGTGCATAAACACAACATGGCTAGTGAAGTAAGCGTTCATATACTTAAAAAGTTTTAATAGTCAAATGTGAAGATCATTGTGGGACGGAGAGAGTATTTTGTTCATCTCTTGTAATATTGGCAACCAGTACTAAGAGCAACTTCGGAGGTGCTTTTATGGTAGAAATTGGACAGAGAACTGCTGCAGCGGTGCAGCCGCACCTCCTTTCTGGTGGATCAATTGATCATAATCGTTGATCCACCATAAAGGGGCGCGGCTGAATCGTGTGCTTATCATTTAAAATCTCATGAATGAGATCAACAAAGTAGGGTGACCTAAGTTACATAAAATGTATGGTGAAATTTTACTTTTTTGCAAAAAAACATACACTAATTAGTAGCATTATGTGTCAAATTCGATCATTTATTCTTGTATTCTTAGTGACCTTTAATTGCTGATGATTATTTTCTATTTCTGCATCATAAGTAAAAGAAAATGATAATGCATTGCCTGTATTATATGGACTCATAATGCGTGCTCTTTGCAAAAACAGGGTCAATCAAATGAACCCGGATCTGAAAGTAGATGAAGTAGCAGTAGCAGTAGCAGCAGCACCAGCACCAGTAGTAGCAGCAGCACTCCCCTAGAGCAGGTACAGTTTTATGTTGCATCAATAATCTAGTCATAATATATTCTATACTTGGTACGTAATACTCTGACCTCTGTCTCCAATTATTCACAGGGTATTTCTTCTAAGCCGATGAAAACCATATTGGCCCCACTCGTCGTATCTTCTACAGAACAGTCGGCTCCCTCCGGTGAATCTCTGGTGCAGACAACAGCCGACAAATTGTAGTCTTATGTCCTCAAGCAATTTTAGATATTCATTTTGGGACGGAAAAAAGTACTATAATTGATAAAATGAAACTGCAGTTTTCGAAAACATAAATGGGTAGTATTACATTTCTATTTCGCTCGATTCTTAGTACTTTTTATGAACTTTGTTTCCAGTTGATATACAGTAATTTATTTTATTTTATTGCACCACAAGGGAAATGTTAGATGTTTTGATTTATACTCACTCCCTCCGTTTCATGTGACTTGAGACCAAAAATTTTGACACACAAATTAAGGAAAAGTAAGAGAGAGAAATAGTGGGAGGAGGTGTCTTGTTGAGAGGAAATCCTCTGTACTACTTTTGGTGTACCATTTTGTGTACCACAAGTGATCCGATGATTATATCTTATTAAGATTGAGATAAATATAATATCACAAATGATGCATAGCCGTCAGATCACTTGTGGTACACACATTGTGGTACAAAGGATTTCATCTCGTGTTTGTGAGTATGAAAAATTAAAAAGGAGAGAGAATGAGTGGGAGGAATAGTAAGTTGATTGGTGTTGTGAGCGTAGAGAGAATGAATGGGAAGAATAGTGAAGATTCTTTATCATTTTGGGCAGTCTGAAGTCACGTGGAACATACGAAAGTGACATGAAACGGAGGGAGTACTTCCTCCGTCCCATTTTAAACTTTAAAAATTTTCATTTTAGTTGTCCCATTTTAAACTTCAAAACCTAAAAAGAAAAGTTTTTTAATAGCTATTTATATATGGGCCCCACATGTCATACTCACAACAATTTCTCAATAACTATTTTCTACCCCACTTTCTCTCTCCTACCAAACCGTCTACACTCACAACACATCACATTTTTCTTAATTCTTGAACCCAAAAGTTTTATAAAGTTTAAATTGGGACAGAGGGACTCATAGAGGGATTGATATTCCGAATGCTATGCATTTAAAAATCACACATTCTCCAAGCAAGACACCCCTTATAGAATGACAAGCATATGGATTATATCGGTTAAACGACAACTAATACTTAACAAAACTAACTGATAAAGTAACAAAACTTAAAACGACACCGTGAGACTAAAATAGATTACACCTAATTTCCCGCCATTAAAACTGGATCATTACAATTGGATTGACAGACAGTACATTTGAATGATTAATTTTAGGCAAAAATCTGAAACGTGCGATGCATATTAACAACTTTTTGATGAAATATTGCCAGCCTTATGCCAGTACAACTTTCGCTAGTTTCATAATTTCAAGTTGACCTAACAGCTAACATATTTTATTCCTCTTCTTATCTTCAGCAAACATATACTCCTTCCGTCCCAAAATGATCTTCTCATTCTACTATTCAAACTTGCTTCACCAGCCATGTTCTGTTATGCACTTTTAATCCCGAATTGTAGAAATGAGAAGAACTTTTTGAGCAATAAAAAATAGCAAATAGAAAGATCATTCTGAAACAGAGGCAGAGATCTTGATGTGTTCTTTTATTTTTCAATTATAAAAATAGACATTCAATTTGAATTTGAAACATATTAGTAGCTCATCAGATACTCTCTTTTATATGTTAGAAAACAAGACTCAATCTCTTGGCTCTTGAGAGAAACAATCTAACGAACAAAGAATGGTGATTCTAATTAACTTCGTCGTCGACTCAATAATATCATTCTTCTTCTTGATCATCGCGATAGATGTTCCTTTCCTCAACTCGCAAAACATTCTCCCTTCGTATCTTTACCCGACAATCCTTAAGAATTTCCACTCGTGGTACGCTCACTTTACTGGAGATTACTTGTTCATAGAGAAACCCTTTTTCTTCATTGGCATTATGTGGATCGAGCTTCTTATACAATGGCCGCTAGCTATAGCGTCCCTTTACGCCATCTTCACGGCTAAGTCTTGGTTATCCATCACTCTCTTGATCTATGCTACTTCCGCTTTAACAACCGTTGTAAGTATATACTACCTCCGTCCCAAAATAATAGTCATATTTCCTTCTTTTTTTTGTCCCAGAAAGTTAGTCCCACTTTTAAAATTAAAGCTTCAAAATCCATAAATTTCCAAAACTTACAATGTAACCTTGAAATGTTTGAAAAATCAAACTGAGACTATCATTTTGGATGGAGGGAGTAGCTGTTTCTCCTCGCCGTTTTAGATTTTTATACATATATTCAAATGGAGCATAGTGCTAGCTGTTTTGGAACATAGCGGTAACTCTTGTAGCATCAAGTTATCATTTTATACTCAAATGGAGCATAGTGGGAACTGTTGTAGCATCAAGTTATCATTTTTATACTCAGATGGAGCATAGTGTGAACTCTTGTGGCACCAGGTTGCCTATAGATCAAAAAGTATTGCTAGCTAACACTTTGACCTATTATGATCTACTGTGTATTTTCAGGCGACTATTTTATCGGATATGATAGGTTCGGGTAGAGCTTCAGGGAAGCTCTTGTCTTTATACTTGCCTTTCTTGGGTTTTAGTGTCGTGGCTTTGTTGCGTGGTCTGGTGCTATATTGCAGCCATGGCAGTGGAATTGGGGACGGACCAAAATTGAGCATGTAAAAGTGGGGTTTGTAAGTATTCAAAGCCAGGGTTATGCTGATGTCCAGTTCATCTTTCTAATGTTTAGCACTACATATCATCACCAAACTCGCATCTATTCCATGTTATATGCAACCTCGTGGAATGATATCTATAAGGGAAAAAAATCACGGAATGAAATAGATACCAAACTACACCAAGTATCACGCCCCAAAAAGTTAAAAACCACGTCAAAGAATGAACAATCTTGATAATGATGGGGTGGGTGCGTGTGTGCGTATGTAACAATTCCAATAATACAAATGAGAAGCCTTCAATAAAAGTTTTAATTTAGCGACTCAAAATCTAACAATCCATATGATTACCATAATACAGACGAGAAATAAAACAAAAGAAGAGTGTAATTTGATCCAAAACGAAGTTACAAAACAACAGTAAGGGCATAACGAGAAATACCTCACACAGACCCGCTATATTCCTGATTCCTCTAGCTCTTATCAATATATTTCACTGTTTCACGAGCCTTTCTCCGACCTCTAAGAAAGGCCTAAAACAAGCACATAATTAAATTAAGTCACAACACCGACAATCCTTCGCCCAAACTTACTAACAACAACCCTGCATATTCACAAAGTTCCCCCCCCCCCCCCCCCAAGATCAGTCATTTAAAAGGATGTAACACAAGCTGATTTGAAAAGAAAAACAAGCAGCAAAAATATCCATTAGAAAGTATTCCCTCCGTCCCAAAATGATGTTCCCGTTTGACTATTCAATCTTTTTAGTTATATAGTATCTTTCCCATTATTATCCTTAATGAAATGAAGTATCACTGCTGAACCTTTGGTTTACAACTTGTATATATATGACACATATAGGCCAAGAAGTGATGAATGCAAGCATAAGGGCAAGCGTTTGGTGCTGCTTCTCACTTAAATGGCATGGATAATATTGAAAGTGTAATGAATTTAACACCCTAATTATAAAAAGACTCTTTTTAAGACAAACAAAAAATGGTTATTGGAACTAACTTTCCAGGATGGAGGGAGTTACATGCCATAAAATTTCTACTTAACTGCATATATAGTATCCACCAATGGTCTAAACTTTATACAAACTGTTAAAGGACTCCAAGTTCATATAACGTGACCATACGGACATTGAAAATGAAAATGCAAAGTATCCAAACTGTAAGAAAGTACGACGTCCAGGACAATTGTAACAAGGGGGGTCAGCTTTAATGGAGTTGAATCTGAGCACTGTGCTTTAATCCATTGATCTTCTTCATCATTTGGCCTTTTTTGGGAGTCTCTTTTGTAATAGTACATACGCCCTCCATCCTAGATTGATAGTCCCCTTATACAACAATTTTAGTGATTTATTTCTCTTTCCATAATTATCCTTGGTGGTGTTAAACAATCACATTAGCACCATGGTTCTTCTAAAAACAAGAATGACGCAAGTGAAGTGAGGAGTATTATTTTTTTGTGGATAGTTTAGGAAGTTAAGTAATTTTAACGTTCAATTTTAGAAATGAGACTAACTTTGTGGGACAAACAAAAATGGAAAGAGGGACTATCATTTTGGGACAGATGGAGTATTTTGAATAGGGGAAATGACAATTTAGGGTCCAAAGTTTAGGGGGTGTGTGCCAATAGGGGTCTGATGTATCAATTTTGTCAATTTAGGGTCCAAAGTTACAAAAGTTGTGCAGGTTAGGGTTTTTTAACGATTCTGTTAACAGAATCCAGTTAAGTCAAACGTGTTTTGCACGTGGACTTAACTGGAGTTTGTTTTGAATAGAATTCATCACTTTTCGAATAGACTGGTATAATGTCAACAAGTGTTAGGGGAGGATTTTTTTTCTCAAATAATTCCATTATTTATAAGTATTTACCAGAGTACCACCTTTTTCAAAGTATGTACCAAAATGACCAACTTTGAGCTAATTCGCCACTGGGTATAGCGAATTATCATAATTCTCTTTTGTCAAAAGCGAATTATTCTTTGACCAGATTAGGCGCGCTTTGCATTAGGGCGTTAATTAAACCTTAAGTAATTCGCTTCCTATAGTAGCGAATTGTTATAATTCGCTACTTGAATAAGCGAATTACATTAAACCCACACAATAAGATAAGGTTTCAGTATGTGCAGCTCATTATATCTACATCTTGTCTGAAAATAGAGAGACAAAGAAGAAGGGACGCAAAGAGGAGAGGATTTTGCAAATCCATTTCTTGAAATACTCAGATCAAGCAAAAAGGTACACCACGATCTCTATCTATATGTCACTTTTTGTGTTTGATGTAATTTATTTTAGGTTTTTGAGTGAATTTGTAGAGAGAAATGATAAATTTAAGATTTTGATTGTTATTATCATTTTCTAGGGTTCTAGGGTATCGATGAGTGGGTTACCACTTATTTTCATGTGCTACTGGGGAGGGGATGATGAAGATCCATTTAATGGTCCTCTTTTTGAAAAAGGACCAAAATTTGGTCTTAGAGCGATACATAAATGGACTTACACTGAGTTGATTGATCAGTTGTATGAACATATTGGGGTAGATCGAACAAGATTTCAGCTGGAAGTTATTTGTAGGTTTCCTCATTCCTTTGACCATGGAATTGCAAATTACTTTCCATTTCATATCCAAGACGATAATGGTGTGGCGTTAATGTTTGATGTTAATGCTCAATTTGGTGGGTTGAGTAACTTGCAGTTGTATATTATCATGAAGGCTATTGAGGTGTTTGATATCCGTGGGGGTGGGACTGACATTGGTTATAATCAAGAGACGAATGAACGTTATGCAGAGGCAGAGACACTTTATGTGAATTCGCAGAGTTACAACCGAGAGCCTGGCGAGGGTCCAAGTACAGAGACATTCTATGATAATTCGCCCAGTTACAACCAAGCGGCTGCAATGGCTCCAAGTAACCAGAGACCGCGTCGTAGACGAGTGCCACGTGAGGATGTTCCGGCTGATGATGATGTTTTAGATGAAGATGATGAAGACTATGATGCACAAATAGATAGTTTGTTGTTTCCTGATGATGATGATGAAGAAGAAGAAGAAGAAAACAGCACCGGTAGTGAGATTAGCGAGGGTGACGATGGGCCGAATGATGGGATTGAATCAGATTTAGTAGCGTACGAAAGGAGAGAGAATCGAATGCATGAGAGAGCAGACTATCCTATTTATCATGATATTGGAGAACAAGTTGATGTGATTGCTGTTAATAATCAATGTAGTTTTCCGATATGGGATGGAGAGAAGGGTGGATTGGCTAAAGGGATACGATTTTCTAACAAGATTGAGGTGCAATATGAGATAAAGAAGTATCACATACATTCCAATCGACGTTTTAAGGTAAGAAAGAGCACACTCCGAACGTGGGCCATTGAGTGTTTGTTGAAAGACTATCCATGCCCTTTTTATGCTCGTGTGAGTCAGAAGAAGATAGGATATTGGGAAGTGACCAAGTATAGAGGCCCTCATTGTTGTTTGTATTATGGACTTAGTCTTGATCACCCCAACTTGGATGCTAAGTTTATTGGTCGGCATATTCTCCATAAGGTCAAGGCTGATTCTGATTTGAATGTTCAAGTTATTATTGCAGATATAAATGAAAAATACGATAGGACAATTTCTTACAAGAAGGCATGGTGTGGGAAACAAAAGGCCATTGGCTCAGTGTTTGGAGACTGGAAGGAATCTTATGCTCGGTTACCTCGTGTCCTAGGTGCTATTCAGAAATACAATCCTGGAACTATTGTTGAGTATTTTAATCCTCCTCCACCTGGTGTATATAAAAAGTTTGATCGTGTTTTCTGGGCATTCGGGCCTTGTATTCAAGCTTTCACTCATTCTAGGCCTGTCGTGTCTGTTGATGGAACGTTCTTACATGGACGTTATAAAGGGGTGATACTCATTGCTATGGGTGTTGACGCCAACGACATCATCGTTCCTCTTGCTTTTTCTATTGTTGAAAAAGAGGACCATGTTCTCTGGAGTTGGTTTTTACGCCTTGTTTGTCAACATATTATCAAGGGTCGTGAGGTATGCTTACTTTCTGATCGTCATAATGGCATTCTTGCTACAGTTGCAGAAGATACTTGGTGGCCAAGTGTGCATCATCAATATTGCTTGAGGCATATGAGAGCAAATTTTCTGAAGAAGCATCATGGTAGTGATTTGAAGCGTCTGTTCTGGGTTGCTGGTTGTGCTCACCAAGATAGAAAATTGAAAAATACTTTAGAGTTGATCCGTTTAGTTGACCCAGAAGCCATCAAGTGGTTTGAGCATTTATATAAGAAGAAGTGGACACTGGTGCATGATGATGGTTATAGATATGGTATTATGACTACGAACTTATCTGAGGTCTTTAATGGGGTCATGAAAGGATCACGTGGTATGCCAATAACAGCTATTGTTGAGACTTCTTTCTACCGTTGTGTGGAATACTTTGGAAAATCATTGCCCGAAATAAACATATTTATGAAATTGAAGGTTAAGATCAAGTAGTTTTTGTACACAACAAAGCTTAGTTTGAGAGAAAAAACTAAAACTGCAAAGAAAATAGCATCACATAATCAAACAACAAGGCTAAGATCACGGAATTTGAACCGAAATAAACAATATACATTTTCTTATATAACAAAAGAAGACTTACATGTAGTCAAATGAGTGAAGAAATGTAGGATGGACTAAGAAAATCGCCTGAATCGCCTGAGAAGAGAAGGGGATCTGTTTTGTGTTTTTGTGTACTGTCTGCAAATTGGGGCTGAAACTTTATAATCTGATCCCAGTATAATTCGCTACTTACAATAGCGAATTATGTACAAACATAATTCGCTTCTTGCGTAAGCGAATTGTGTACAAACATAATTCGCTACTTGCGGAAGCGAATTATCCTGGGATAATTTATCAGGGAGTCTGGCTTCTGGCACTCCACCTGCAAACAAACACAAACAATATACCAGATACACCAGATACAACACAAACAACCCTAACAATATACCATACACAGAAACACAAACAACACAAACAATGGCAGCATGCCTCAGTACTCTTGGTGTTGTTCCACACCTCTTTGCAGTGACTTATATTAGGACTACTTGCTTCAATTAAATTACATGTAATATTAAACAGAGTAATTAATCCAAAATAATACTACAACAAAACAATCTTAAAACTTTAATAGAAAAGTTTCCAATTTGAAAGTCTTTGAATTATGGATTTCAACCACTATATGGTTTAATCTCAGTGGTCAATAGTCAGAAGGAGTAAACCTATTTCTAGGATTTCTTCTCCTAGACCCTTGCCTAGGCAATGGCCTAGACGGAGTAGCAAAAACATTAGAAGGCCCGGCTTGTCCAACTGGCGGAGGAATATGAGGTCGAGCAGTAGACTGAGTTGATGCCGGAGGAGGAGGGTAAGACTGGTCATCATCTGAATCCCCATCCTCGCCAAATGGTAGAATAAGTGGATAATAAGGTGTCCCTCCCATACCCCCTCCCCACCCCATCCCCATTCCCCCTCCCCACCCCATCCCTCCTCCCTGTGTATGACTGCCCCATCCCCCCTCACCACCATGTGCCTCACCCTCCCCTTGTCCGCTACTATGACCCCATCCCTGTGTATGACTGCCCCATCCCCCCTCACCACCATGTGCCTCACCCTCCCTTTGTCCGCTACTATGACCCCATCCATGTGTATGACTGCCCCATCCCTGTGTATGACTGCCCCATCCCCCCTCCCCCAGATCATTACCCTCACCATGTCCCTGATGTCCTTCCCCCTCCCCCCCACCATGTCCCTGATCATCACCCTCATGTCACTCACCCTCACCCTGTCCCTGATGTCCCTCCCCCTCCCCCTCACCATGTCCATGATGTCCCCCCCCCTCCCCCTGTCCCTGATCATCCACACGACGACGACGACGACCTTGTCTCTGACCCTCATCTTCATGGGTACGGTCAACCGGTGGTGGAGGAGGTTGACCAAGAAGTCGTCCTTCTTCTCTAATATGCGTCAGGGCATGTGTGATGACGTGTCGCGTTTGAAGTCGAGACTGGTCCGGTCCTTGCTCAATAATTGCTTGTTCATTAATGACATATAAACGTTGGAAGCTTTGAATCTGAAAAAAATATATTCAGAAAAACGTCATTTATTCTGGTACCCACCATCCTTTCTGAAAAATAATTAGAAACTCACCATCCCTTCTGTGAGGCTAGCATGTGACCGGTACCCCACATCCTCTACATGAGCAGGATTGTGAATCAACAAACGTGTAATGCTTTTGTACCTTTTGAAAAAAAATGTTAAAAATATTAAAAATTTGTGGTGCAAAGAAAGGAATAAATGTCAACAATAACATTTATTCCGGGATAGAGAGAGTATACAAAAACAATAGACACTCACCAAAGCATGTACTCATGTGTATATGAATAGTCCATATCCACCTCGTCCTCTGACCTAGGAACCACATTGAACAAACGTGCTTCCCATTGTTGAATATAGGCGGCATGGTCATCCACCCAACTTATTCTGGGTCTACTCCGTCTATCAATCTGATGCAATCTAACATCAGTGTCAACTGGCCCAGGGATGAACTGGCGCATGCCAAACTGGCGCATAACACGATCAGACAGGTGCAACTCCACCCTCTCGAAACAAATAAGAGGTGACCTCGTCCTCCAAACAGCCTCCCCCCGCAAGCAATATCCTGGAGCAACACGGTCTCCATATGGCTCCCACACAACCTGATCCGCAGTCAAACTATCTAACGCATCCCTATAGCCGCGCAGGTTATGTCTAGTCACATAACCAAACGATAACGCCCCCTGCCAACTGAAATTGAAAATCAAATAAAATTATACTCCAAAAGCGTAAAAAAATATATCAATTCATTGATAAGTAGTTGTCCTATCATACCTAGCCCCCAACGGGTCATCTACATCTGCCCCATATACAGCGCCTAACGACCGCGACTGGGTACACCTCAATCTCTCTCATGCCCAAATCTGTTCAAAAATCAACATCAATATATATAAATATATCAATATAAATAAATATATACTATAAAATGATATGGTGCACATGTATACTATATTTAAATAGTCATACCTGCACAATCGGCATGAATCCTCCACACTGACTAGTCTGGGGGGAAGTCGCCTTGCAAAGCTCTCGATAAAGGATGGCCAACGCAGCACTGCCCCAGCTATAAGATCCTACAACATCGATGTCTCTAAGAAGTGGCAAATATATGAGCTTCACCTTCGAATTACTGCGATCTGCTAAGATATATGACCCCAATAATACCAAGATATAGGCACGTGTGTACCTATCAATATCCGCTACTGTGGCATGTTCTCCCAAATTACCAATATTTGAGAATTGCTCCGTAAGCCACTTGAGATTCAACATCCCCGTCTTCAAGTTCGGGGGACCAGGTCTGACGCCTAACAACTCAAAACACAAATCAGCCCACTGGGCGTCTGTCATATATGTCTGAAGGCCCGTGATGGGCAATCCATCTATCGGCAAACCCGTCAATAGACCCACATCCTGCAGCGTAATCATCATCTCACCAACAGGTAGATGGAAAGTGTGGGTCTCCGGGCGCCACCGCTCGACCAACGCCTCAAATAAAGCACAGTCATATTTCTTCATCTCCCCCATCCTGTAAACTCCGTAAAACCCCGCAACCCGTAATCTATTCACAACCCTTCCATCTATATTTGTCGAGGGCTTTGGACCATCTCGAAATGATATACTACAAACCTCTTCACCAGCCCATAGATGAGAAGATCTATGGGAACCCTGTAACCCCAGCACCGTCCGGTTCAAAGGACCCGGATCTACAAACGGCTCATCTACATCCATCTGTAACAATAAAAAACCCACAATTAGATGGAAAGTGTGGGACGGAGGGAGTGTTAATTTTCAAACAGGTAATCAATCACTTGATTAACTGAGAGAGCAAATACAAAAATTGATTAACTAAGAGACCAAAGACAGAGTATGTAGTTTTGTTCAGAACACAATATCATCTTCCATCACATTTTTGCTTTACTCAGGGACAAGATCATCTTCCATCACATTTTTGCATTAATTCTTTAGTCCAAAAATAATTTTCATACTTACAAATAAAAATCATCAAAATCCCCTTTCTGAAAACTGATAATAGGATTTAAAACCCAATTTCAAACCAAATTTTGGAATCAAACATGCAAATAACACAAGTTCAATATAATTGTACAAAAACCAAATCATAAACGCTACTAGACTCCATAACCAGTCAACAATCACCCACAAAATTGAACCAAAAATCGCAAAATCCCAACCCATTCATATGATATATTTTGCTAAAAATAAAGAAAGACTTGCATTTTATAATAGGAACGGAATGCCGCAGCTTCGAATTGAGAAAACCCCTAACAATCGGACCAACAAACAACGTCAATCGCCCAGAGATATCGCCCCTTCGTCGCCCTCTTGAACTCTGTCTATGGTGTCTGTGAATGAACTGAACTGAAACGAGGGTTAGGGTTTAATTTAAACCTAATACGCTTCCGAAAAAAGCGAATTCATTTAAACATATTTCGCTTCCGTGAGAAGCGAATTATGTGGAATTGAATTAGGCGCTAAATTAACCCCGCGGGCCTAATCAGGTCAAAGGTAATTCGCTTAGGCATTAGCGAATTAAAGTAATACGCTTTTCCTAGAAGCGAATTACCTCAAAGTCGACCATTTTGGTACATACTTTGAAAAAGGTGGTACTTTGGTAAATACTTACAAATAAAGGAATTATTTGAGAAAAAATTCGTTAGGGGAGTTTTTATAAGTTCTAAAACAAGTGCTTGTGTTAGTGTTTTTTTTTTTAGAACAGTACATGTGTTAGTGTTAAAAAAATGTCTGTGCACCTTGTAACAAGGTCCCGCTTATTTACAAAAATACCACTCCGCTATTTGAAAACACGTTTTACACTAATTCAAGTGTAAAACACATAATTATTTATTTTTTGAGATTTTCTGATCATAAATAATCAAATGAAACTATACCTTTCTCATTTTAGCACTTCTTGGTAGTTAACCTTCTCTAGGTAAAGGCAATTCTCTATTTAAAACTATCACAATGCAAAATTAATAACCTCCATTGATCCATTATCCATAATTTAAAGTCTAAAACATAACAAATCACAAAACTGGCACATATTTGGATCCAAAACAAAACAATAGAACAGAAGTAAAACTTCAACAAAGGATGTCTAGCACAAAACTGAAGCATATAGAGGGGAGAAAGAGAACTAGATCAGTTTCTGAAGCCTCTACTGTTTCTTCTTCCTCTAGCTTTCTCAAACTTCCTTCCCTTTGATCTGACGTATGGTTTCGTGTGGCTGTGGGGCACACCAGGAGCTTTCCCGAAATGTCTCACTGCTTCACGTGAATTCTTAGGACCTCTTAGGAGAACCTACAATATACACAAAAAAATGTTTTCAATCAAACCCCAGTATATGATTTTTACAGAGACTTGTAGAATCCATTCTGATGTGTCATAGCAAACTGTACACTGTTTTAATATCAATTCTAGCATTTCCAAATCACAGTAGAAAAATGAAAAGAATGTGTAACTTTCCTACAGATGTTGCATAGGCTTGAAGAAATACAATACCATGACATGATGCAAATTGTAAAACCGCTGTTTTAGCTCATCATTTCTTTCTGATTCTGATATTTCTTGGACATTCCCGAAATTTAGCATCAAAGTCACACTATCCTAGGACTCAATGGTAATTATATTAACGATACATACCATATATGCACATTGACAAAATAGACTAGTGATGAAAATGTTATGCTTTTACTCATTGAGCTCTCATGTACATAAAGTGTTCCGATATAAGCTCCATCTTTCAATAACCACCAAAATGTTGCTTCTATTTGGCACTAGTCACGCAGTAGAGCTAAATTGAGATGAGAACTAGAAAGTGCAATGTGATAAGGAACAATGGCGAAGCCAGATATATTTGGAAAGGAGGTCAAGAATGTTTTTGGAATAAAATATTATAACTGAGGTATCCAAATTTAGCATACAAGGTGGTCAAATGTTAATTTAGTGCAGACTTTTCTCAAAAGGGGGTAAAATGTATAAAACCCATCATTTGTAGTAGTAAAAAAGTCATCTTAAAAAAAACTTGAAGGTACTAAAATTGATACTTATGTGGCTTCGGCACTGATAAGGAACACATCTAACCACAAATCGCATTAATATTCACTTGGAGTAAAACCAGCTGCTATTTTGAAGTCTGGCAGATGCAATCTGGTCAATCTCAATAACAACAATTATGACGCAGGCTAGTGGTTTAAACAGGGCAAAAGACCAGAAATGAATTAAGGTATCCAGAGGGAATAAAAACAATTAAGATATACATTCTGATATGACGATCATACGTACCGTGTTTTGACCAAGGGGAGCCCTCAGAGCGAGCTGATCAAAAGTCAAACATTCCCCACCAGCTTTCTCAATTCTTGCTCTTGCAGTTTCAGTGAACCTCAGAGCAGTCACCTTCAATGCCGGAACCTCATAAACCCTAGTGTCATCAGTCACGGTCCCAACAAGCACAGCTATCTTTTCCTCCTGAAAATCCAAACCACATTTATAACTGTAAATATAAGCACCAGCTTTACATATAGCCCTCGTTTGTCTCATTGGTTTTGGTATAGGGAGAAGAGAGGGAAAAGTTGGTTTCCTCAAGTTAGTTCTTCCTTGTGAAGAATCTTAAGCCTAACACTGTGTAAGGTCAAGTAAAAGAGACAGCCACACCTAGTCACAGTTCGGAGGGGAAGGAAAAAGACATAAAAGGGCAAAAACAACTAACATTATAAACATAACAAATGTATCAGCTCATACTTCTAGAAACTGGCTATTAAGAGTTGATGAAATTCGAAACAACAACCACATTATAAGAATAACCATCACATGCGCATATAACCACAGTTAGGATCATGAGATGTAGTATACGGAAAGAAGAAAAAGAACAGCAGGTTCCCTAAATTAACTTTTCCCCAATGCAACATCTCGAACAATATTTTATTGACTAAAGGAAAAGAACCTTGTCTAAGCTAGTCAACAGTTCAGATCCAGATATTGGAAGGGGAAGGAAAATGTTAGAGAGTAAGAGACATAAAACAATCCACAACCTCTCTCTACAATGACAAGTAAATCAACTTTTACTTTTAGAAAACAGTCTATTAAGAATGACAATTATATACTATTTAATTCGGCAGCTCAGTTGTTCTCTAATGACAGTACTTCTAAAATTAAGCATAGCCTTAACTTCAAACTTTTCTCAAGCTCACATTTTCCTTCATTATCCTCCTTTATAAATACATAAAAACGGGGACAAAAACTAAGATTGACAAGGTTCATCTACCTCCACTCAATCAGCATCATGAAGAACAACAGAGCATGTTGCATTAAATAGAAAACAAAGTGCGAGAAAAATTAAAACCTTAAAATACAAACCTTTCCTTCCATGTACCCAATCAACTTAGAAAGAGACACCGGAGGCTTGTTAATTTTGCTCATAAACAGCCTCTTCAAGATCACTGCATTGAAGTTGCTGCCAGTCCTCCTAACAAGAAACCGGTACAACTGAAACACAAAAATTGCCACAAATCAGTAATCAACTAATACCAAATTAAAGTATCACAGAAACTACATTACACACAAAGTAAGAAATCCACATATCTAAGTGAAAACATTAGCGGAGCTACCCTTATGACAATGGAGCCAGCTGCCTGCATTTGATTTATTTATAAAGAAAAACAAAGAATCGCTAGTGCATTCCTTTGCCAAACATTTAGGAAACCATACATGAAGACATAGCCCCCATTTCCCTAAAGATATTACACTAAAATTTTATTTTGACTCATTCTAATTAGTGAATTTTTTTCGTAAAGACAATCTTGACCTCTTAATCATGCTTACACAGTAACATAAAACTCTGCATAAATGTATAAAAACAAACAGAAACCACAAATTCAAAACTTAGAAACACATAAAAACACACAAAAACAAAAATAAGCATAAACTGACACTTGAAAATTAGGGCTCAGAAAACACAATAAACACACACACAATAGGAGTAACACAGAAAACACAAAATCACACACTAATTAACACAGAAAACACAAAATCACACACTATTTAACACAAAATCACACACTAATTAACAGAAGGACATACTAATTGACGAAAGAATACACAAACGCAACAAAGGGATAGAGGTGAAACCTTGACGAGGAGCTTGAGGTAGATATCATCGGACTTAGGGGCGGTGCGCTTGGTTTTCTTACTCTTGCCGCCGGCGACGAGATCGATACCCTGCCAAATGATACAATCATTTTCACTATGAGATCGAAAATGGCGGAAACGAGATCGATTGAAGGAGGAATTTTTACCATTTTGTTGGTTGCTGATGAAGAAGCTTGATTTCTTTACCGGCCGCGGAAGCGAGGGTGGTTGAAGTGCGGCCTTTATATTGCTAGGGTTTTGCTAACTAGTTAGGAGTTAAATGCTTAAAGGTCCCTGAACTATTGACTTTTTTATTTTATTGACCGAAGAATTATTTTTATTTTCATTGTAGTCATCAACTCCAACTTTTTTTTTTTTCAATTATGTCTCCACCAATGGGATGACCTAGTTTCCGTTAAATTTGCTTATGTGGCATACTGACTCAATCTTTTTTGCTTATTTGGCATTGATTTTTTAAAAAAAAAAAAAATATGCGAAAAAATATGTGATAGTTGGTTTAAAGTTGAATTATAGGATAGGGCACTTTTTTTTTTTTTAGAAAAAAGGAAGAGAAGTAGATGGTGGAGGTGTGGAAATGGAGCATGGTGACTAAGGGGCAAACGCAAGTAAGAGTGAGTGATTGGCGATGGAACCGGAGTCTAAGAAGGATGGTGGTTGAGGGTCGGACAAATAGGAAAGAGATAAGGAAAGTGATGAAAGATGGGCGAGGGAAACAGTGGCAATGTATTATGCTGATGAGGCGGAACGAAAGATAATGACAGAGAGAAGATGTGTGGGAAAAGTGGTGAAAGAGAGGGAAAGATGAATAAAAATGGAAAGGAATGATAGGAAAAAAAAAAATAAGATGTTCTATGTGATTTTTTTTATTTTTTTTTTGGTATATATTTAGTTTTTTTTTTTGTGTGCGTGAAGTCCGGGACAACTGTTTTAGTTACAATATACTATTATATAAAACAAAACTTGAAAATTTGAAGCTCAATTTTAAACTATGTCTCTTCTTCTTAGATAAATGAAATAATAGATGCAACAAATTTTTAAGCAATAATAGGTATAATTTCACTTGATTCAAAGAAAATGTCCAATTTTGTTATGATTAAAATAAAAAAGAAAATTAATTTTGAACGGATGTAGTAACTACGGTAATATGTTAGGATTGGAGTCCTAAACTACGAGGAAGAAAAGGAGTCTAAGTCGGGGGAGTTGGTGGAGATCAAGAAGGGTTCTAAGCGGAGGAGAATTCCTGGGCGGAGAGGCGAGCGGGTGCCTGGTCTACACCAGGCGGGCGCCTGGTCTTAATCAGACGGAGTGGTCCTGGCGAAGGAGGTAAGCGGGCGCTCGCATGGACCCAGGCGGGCGCTCGGTCTGCCGGCTGGACTGATTTGTTTCCTGTTTTGACACGATCTCTTCCTAATTCGATCTAGGGCTTCCTTGTAATGCTATATAAGCATAGATACGACCTAGAACACATTGTAGCAACATATTAGAAGGTGTCTAATAATATATCGACTTGGCGATTGCCCCCGGACGTAGTTCATGTGTTTAACGAACCGGGTAAACAATTCTTATGTTCTTGTGTGTGTGATTCTCTCATTGTGCTTGTGGGTTTTATTGTTCTTGATCTAGATTGCAACGGGGTACCACTAAATTCCCAACAACTGGTATCAAGAGCTTTGGTTAGGAGGATTCAAAGTTTCATTCGTTGATTATTTTGAATCACGTTCTTGGGGACTTTGTGAAGCAATCAAGATGAAGAACTCAATCAAGAAATTCAACGGTGTGAATTTCACGTTTTGGAGGACAAGGGTTGAAGATTACCTTTATTGTAAGGATCTTCATAAACCCTTAAAGGAGAAACCCGAAGACATGTCACAAGGGGATTGGGAGACGTTGGATCGGAAGGCGTTAGGAGCGGTGAGGAGCGCTCTAACCGACGATGTTTCACGGAACGCGATGGAGGCCAAGACAACGGTGGGGTTGCTACAGATGTCAGACATGTATGAGAAGCCGTCGAATATCAATAAGGTGCATTTGATAAAGAGGTTTGCGAATGCGAAGATGTCGGAGGGGCAGACAGCAGCGAGTCATATCGGCAGTTTCAAAGGTATGGTGGACCAATTGAAAAGTGTTGATATTATTTTCTCCGATGAAGTGTTAGCATGTTTTCTACTAAAATCGTTGCCAGATAGTTGGGAGGTAACCGTCACAACGATTAGTACGTCGAAAACACCATTGGCGTATACGGAAGTTAGAGATCTCATCCTTCAAGAGGAGTTGAGAAGGAAAGAGAAAAGGGGAGAATCTTCCGCAGATGGGGCTGCACTTAGGGTGGAGAGAACAAGGGGAAGGGAAGGACCGAAAAGGGGGAAAAACCGGTCAAGTGCTATAATTGTGGCGCGATGGGTCATATCAGTTATGACTGTCCGGATAAGGATGGTGATGCACACGTGGTGGATGATGCGGATGTATTAATCCTAGGAGAGGAGCAGTCGGGTGAAGATTGGGTGTTGGATTATGGAGCTTCTTGTCATGCTAGTGGGGATGCAGAATCAATGGAGCAGTATAAAACTGGAGATTTTGGGGTTGTCTATCTTGGTGATGATCAACCATTGAAGATCAAAGGTAAGGGGGATGTGATGATGAAAACACCTAACGGGGCTGTTTTACAATTGCACGATGTGATGCATGTTCCGGACTTGAAGAGGAGAGTGGTTTCTGTGGGACAACTTGACAATGAGGGATATGGGGTAACCTTCATGGGTGGGTCTTGGGAAGTCACAAAAGGAGCTAAGGTGATAGCTCATGGGGTTAAGGATAAGATGTTGTACTCTACCTACAATGTCGATGTTCGCTCCGCTGGGAGCAAGAGGCGAAAGAACCGGCCTATTGGTGTAGAAAGGAGAGACACCAAGAAACGGTATGTTAGGGGGGAGAGGGACACAAAGTTGATCAACGCGGTGTGGAAGTCCAAGTGCCCTAACAGAGAGCATGTTCAGACCAAAAGAAGTCGATGCAAGAAACAAGGTATGTCCAAGTTTCAAGGGGAAGCATTGCGAGGAAGGTGGGTCTGGAGGGAGAAGGCGAAGTTAGACTTGCGGAGAGAAATCAAGGTAGAAGCTGATTTGGGGAGGCAAGAACTATCTAACACGGAAAGGTTGAAACGTCGCTTGGTTTCAATTCGCCTTAGTACTTGAGCGGGAGGCTCGGTAATGTCAAGTCAATGTGGGAGTAAAATGTGTTCGAAGGAGTTCATTCCGTGGTGGGAGTTGACGGGTGTTTCTGTAATTACTACTTTAGTCTCCGGTGGGAGATTGTTAGGATTGGAGTCCTAAACTACGAGGAAGAAAAGGAGTCTAAGTCGGGGGAGTTGGTGGAGATCAAGAAGGGTTCTAAGCGGAGGAGAATTCATGGGCGGAGAGGCGAGCGGGCACCTGGTCTACACCAGGCGGGCGCCTGGTCTTAATCAGACGGAGTGGTCCTGGCGAAAGAGGTAAGCGGGCGCTCACATGGACCCAGGCGGGCGCTCGGTCTGCCAGCTGGACTGATTTGTTTCCTGTTTTGACATGATCACTTCCTAATTCGACCTAGGGCTTCCTTGTACTGCTATATAAGCATAGATACGACCTAGAACACATTGTAGCAACATATTAGAAGGTGTCTAATAATTTATTGACTTGGCGATTGCCCCCGGACGTAGTTCATGTGTTGAACGAACCGGGTAAACAATTCTTGTGTTCTTGTGTATGTGATTCTCTCATTGTGCTGGTGGGTTTTATTGTTCTTGATCTAGATTGCAACGGGGTACCACTAAATTCACAACATAACATTCTTAGGAGGCCACAATATGGAAGCTTTGATATTACTTTAGTAGTCTAAGTTGAGTTAAGTACCTATTTCGTCACAAACGGATTCCACTCTAGTCTCTCTAAACCATACTCCACACCAAGCTCCAAACCCCTTTAGTCACAAAGGGTCCAACTATTGTTGTACATTGATGTGTAAATTGTGACTCGAACTTGGTTGGTTTTTGAATTCCAATGAATTGATTTTCACAAGTCTCTAATGTTCTCTTCAAATCCATCAAAATCAATGACTTCTACACATTTCTTGGGCAATATCTCTGCAGCACATATCTAAATTTAGTCAAATTCTCATAATGAGTTAGTAGTGGTTAATGGTGGCTATGGAGGTTGCGGAGCGAAGTGGTGATTGTGCCCCCTCAATGTAAAAGTTTAGGGAGTGAAAGTGAGAATATTTAAAGTTTTCCATTCACTGTAATCTAACGAAGTTAACTTTTGGGCTAGAGCTAACATTTCTCAAAGTACCTATAGTAGTTTTGGTGTTATACAGTATACTCTCTCCGTCCCAAGGTTCAAAAAAGCGCTAGGCACCGCAGTTGAGCCTAGCGCCTAGGCGGTGCCTAGACGGGATCTAGGCGGAGTCGAGAATTTAGACATAGTTATAATATCCTAGGCGGGACCAAGGCGTTTCATGAACGCCTAGCGCCTAGGCGGGGCCTAAGCGGCCTAGACGGGCGACTTTTAGAACACTGCACCGTCCCACTCGAATTAGGACAAATTTTCATTTTGGATGTTCCATTCGAATTAGGACAACCAAAAAAACGGAAGTGTTTTATTTAATGTGACCTACATGCACACTCACAACAATTTTCCACTCATTATTCTCTACCCCACTTTCTATCTCCTACTTCACTTTTCATACTCACAACACCAACTCTACTAACACTTTTTCCTTAACCCTCGTGCGGTCGTGTCCAACTCAAAAATCCTAATTTAGGTGTGGAGGGAGTATAAGTATGATGGTTAAATTGAAAGTTTTGATCAAAGTACTTGAAAAAGAACTTAGGCCAAATATCTTTAAGAATTAAGAGTATGGCGACCTTTCTCAAGTCTTTTTACAACAGATTGTACAATTACATGGCCATTTTTGGACAGTCCATTTCCTTAACTGTGAATCAGATTGTACAATTACATGTATCTGTCTTAGAAACATGCCTAGATTGATGCCACTTAATCCAATTTCAAAAGATGTATAAGTTGCTAATGACCAATCCTTTTCCGTTCCGTGAAAAGTCAAAGGTAAAGTCAACAACAGATCATCTCATATGCAACATGAGCAACTCTGGTTTTTCGATAAGCAACTTCCACTCTCTGCAGAATGTCGCAACTGTTGCCCCATCCAGAATTCTATGATCAGCAGCTATATTTACCTGACAAGACAACAACACCATATCAGTCAAAAAAATTCCCAAAATGTACAAAATTCATGTTTGGTGTAAATGGAATTCTGGTTGCAGGTGTGTGAGTGAGAGAGAGAGAGAGAGAGGGCGGGCGGGGGGTGGGGTGGAGAGATAGGTCCTATGACAACAAGAGTGTGAGGCATTAGTACTTTTTTTTTTAATGCATTAGTACTCCCTTTGTCCCTTAATAAATGTAGCATCTTAATTTTTTTCGCCAACTTGATTAAACTTTGACGAAAAATGAAATTAATTTAATTATAGTCATGAAATTCTAAAAATTGTAATCGATACTCCATTAAGAATACTATCCAATAATCATTTTTAGAATTTCGTCAGAATAATTAGATTTTAATAACTATATGGTCAAAGTTCAACCAAGTTGACCAAAAAGTCAAGACATGACATTTTATATGGGACGGAGAGAGTATATATAGAGAAGAATTGAGTCAACAGGCACTTACAGTCATCATTGACGCTGGATACACACTCCCATCATCACGAAAGTGAGGAACTTTCTGGATCCGGCCAAGAGCAATGATGGAGACTTCAGGTACATTGACAAGAGGCGAACCAAACTTTCCACCAATAGCTCCAATATTGCTTAAAGTTATAGTTCCAGCAGATATATCTTCAGGATGAAGTTTGTTAGCTACAGCCAACTTTTGTAGCCGTGATAGTTCCTTAGTAATCTACAAAACATAAACAGATTTTTTTAATATCAAACTTGGCTTATTTTGTAGCCTATATATTGAAGCGAGCATAAACGTAAACATGCATATTGAAATATCTGGCTATATAATACTCCCTCCGTCCCATTATAAAGGTTACTTATTTCCCTTTTGGGTGTCCCATAACAAAGGTTACTAACCCAAAATGGAAATTTGAAATTTTCTTGTATCCAATGGGGCCCACTTGCCCACTCACAATAACAATCCAGTTACTCTTCCCTACCTCACATTCTCTCGTACTTTACTTTTCATACTCACAACATACTTCACTATCAATATTTACATTTCATAAACTCCCCCCCCCCCATTCAATTTTAGTAACCCTTGTTATGGGACGGAGGGAGTAACTCTTTTTGTTCATTTTCAATTTTCATTTTATCTTCCTTTCTGTCACTTCCTAGAACCAATTTAAGCATAATAATCTGTGTGATTACATCAATGCAAGAGCTAATGACTCTTCTATTCCTCCCTTCCCTCCATGCCCCCTCCCCCTTGAAGGTTGAGGGTGGTTCGATTGCAAATCTTATTACTCCCTCCGTCACTAAATGAATGTCCAAAATTCACATTGAGGGACATTCACAAAAAGGTTTAACATAAGCATGTTTAGTAGTCTAAGTACATAAAAACCATTAATGATCTCACTGTATTGCGTGATGAGTCTAAGTGTGAATTAGAACTTGTTATATGATGAGGGAGTATTTAGTAACTTCTAAGAAAACTGGACATTCTTTTGGGACAAAGTTTCTTGAAATTTGGAGATTCATTTAGGGACGGAGGGAGTATATCATAAGAGCTACTTTTCTCGTTCATGAACTTTGTTTCCGCAACTGTGGAGAGCAATATATACGATGCAAACTACTATATTTGTACAATATTACTCCCTCCGTCCTAAAATGATCTTCTCGTTTGACTATTCAAACTTTTTAAGTATATGAACACTTGCTGCACTAGTCATGTTTTGTTTTTATAGACTTTTAAGCCTAAATTGTAGAAATGAGAAGAACTTTCTGGGACAATGAAAAATGGCAAATGGGGAGATCATTTTGGGACGGAGGGGGTATTAAAGATTAATGGAAAAGAAGGCAATACGCACCTCCAAGATCGAAAGTGACTGAACATTCTTGATGTTTGGCACTACTAGACCATAAGGTGTAGCCATGGCTATTCCAATGTTGTGAGATCCTAGAATATTTAACAGAAATTATGATTATAACCAGCACTCAAGGAAAAAAAATCAGAATAAATGTTTAGTAAACAGATGATGAAGATTGACAATAACACAATTATCTTCAGTCAAACTACATACGAACGATTTACTGCTGAAGAGAGTAAACATATACGAACCTTTTAGGGTCACCTCGTACATTTCCTCATTGAAGCTACTATTCAGCATCGGATGCTTAATCAATGCCATTGAAAGAGACTTTATCAAGATTGGAAGGAATGTGTGCTTAATATGTTGATCAGAGTTCTCATTTTGGAAAGCCGTTTTAAGCTGAACAAGTGCATCACAGTTTATCTCTTCTACAAAATGAAAATGTGGAATTTTCGAAGCTAGATTCATTGACTTGACCATTGCACGCTGAAAACCCCTGTCAAGGAAGAGCTTTATTAGGCTCTGTAGTAATGCATAATTAGATGTTTCTCCATAACATACTACTGTATATCTCAACTATTATAGAGCAGGAGTAGACATGTCCAAATAGAACCGGAAACCGACGGAACCGGCGGGTAGAACCGGAACCGGGAACCGGCGAGAACCGGGAACCGCCGGAACCGGGAACCGAACGGAACCGAGAACCGGATTGAAACGGTTCGAATACGAATCCAACATATTTAGAACCGAGGAACCGGCGGAACCGGGAACCGAGGACCGGAACCGAGAACCGGGAACCGGGAACCGAACGGTATATACTGATATACATACTCC
The DNA here is from genome assembly GCA_026119855.1 of Campanula takesimana. Lineage (NCBI taxonomy): Eukaryota > Viridiplantae > Streptophyta > Magnoliopsida > Asterales > Campanulaceae > Campanula > Campanula takesimana. Next base: position 197,770 of record JAOWBW010000806.1, on the reverse strand, counting down.
CTCCGTCCCAAAATACTTGTAGTTTTAGGATTTTCACACAAATTAAGAAAAAAAAATTAATACATGTGTAATGGACTATATTACTTTTGGAACATTTCAAGTATCAAGACAATTTATTACTTTTACATTGATAACACTATCATAAATAAGGGAATATTTGATAAACAAATGTCAAAAATGTATAGATAATAGCAAAACTACAAACATTTTGGGACAAACTTCAACTCCTTAAACTACAAGTATTTTGAAATGGCGGGAGTATTACATTTTAAACTACAAATATTTTGGGACGGAGGGAGTATTACATACTTAGTAGATGGTGAGATGGAACCGGTGGAACCGTCGGAACCGGAACCGGCGGTTAGAACCGGGAACCGGGAACCGGATTAAGATGGTTCGAATACGGTTCTGGCCATTTGGGAACCGGGAACCGGCGGTTCCGGAACCGGGAACCGGAACCGGAACCGTTTGGACATGTCTAAGCAGGAGGGCTCAAAATGAAGAAAGACCCTTTCGACAGTTTCTTGATGTAAGCTATTCATTTAGGAAGAAAGAGTCTTTAGGAAAAAAAGCACAAAACAAAAAAGACGAACACTCTCCTTCAGGTCATTCTTGAATAAAATCTACTCCCTCCGTCCCAGAATGAATGTCCTAATTTGTTCTTGGTAAAACAAATTTGGACACTCATTTTTGGGAGGGAGAATTATGTACTCCCTCTATTCCTCTCAAAGGGTCTTATATCCTACATTGGAATGTACCCTATGATGCTCAAACTCGGGACAAGTGTCTGACACAAGTACGGATCCGAAGGTCACATCCTCCAAAATTTTAAGATTTAACACTTAATGTAGTGTAAAAAGCCACACACATACCAACACCCACACCCATGTCGGGTACGAGTGTCTAACACGGGTACTTTGGTAAATTTGAAGGGTCCGAGCATCACAGGATGTACCACTTGAAGAATTTTCTTTAAGCTAAAAAAATATGTGTTTCCTTTATGTTCATTACATTTAAACTATCAAGTCATACACTTGTTAATAATAATACCTCCGTCCCTAAATGAATGTGCAAAAATTTTCAAATTTGGTCTTGATCAAGAGAAAATTTGAATTTTTTTCCGGACATTCATTTTGAGACGGGTGGAGTAACATAGTATGGAAAGATCAGGAAGTGTCCCCAATACATCAAGGATTGTTCCTAATGCATTAGCTTTCCATAATTGTATCTTAACAAATGTCCCGAGGGAACTTGTTAGTATGTTTCGAGTGATAAACATGAAACATTATTGAATCTTCTAAAATAAGGGTAATAAGGGAAAAAATATTGATTTCTCAAAATGTTTTGACTCTAATAGATTAATCAACAAGCGCAAAGGAGGGCGTTTTATATACGTAGGACACCTGGCCCCTATATGCAATTGGCGTGAAGTAGCTCACCCCAAAAGATGGTATATTTGACCATCAACACCGGTGTTATTATAAAATACTATACCTTAGAGAAAATGTCTTATCCAGATCATCCAATCCATATCCAGCAGACAAGTCCTGGTGTTTTTCTTCTCCAAGCATCGGATATAAGGAGGCGTCTTGGCTAGAAGCAAATTTAAGGACATCTTCTCTCAAGACTCTTCCATCCATACCAGTTCCTCTAACGTCGTTTATATCAATGCCATGCTGCTTTGCAAGGTTACGAACAACAGGAGTAGACAATGCTCCACCTTTATTAATGTCAGAATCTAGTGACTTATCCTTTTCAAGAACATCTCCAGTGTCAGATGGAACTAATGACGATTCGTCAACAACCAACTTCAAAAGAGTTTCTCCAACCTGTGATTCAAGATAACGTTGCAAATAAAGAAGGAATGGGTTTTTTAACTAGGCACATGATTCCGTAGGGGGAGCTGTATTAAATCCTAAACCACTCAATATGAATGATAGGTAAGAATCAGTTAGGGTTTGGATTGACTACAGCTCCCCCTGTGGACTGTATTCAATCCTAAATCACTCGATATGAATGAAATATAAGAGAAGAATGGGGCTCAAAACTTCCGTTCATAAAGAGATACATATCGATAAAGGGGATTGATACAGATAGTCAGGCCATCTCTCTAACCATGTAAGTTTTAAAAGTAGGTGATTTAGCATGGTATCAGAGCTCTGGTTATGAAAGGCCTTTGATTCCAGATCAACTTTATTCTTTCCCCTTGATAGCTAGGTAGAAGCACCTTGCTTTAAGATGTGCCCACGGTTCATTGGTTTATTTCTCCACTTCTGGCACGTGATGGGGTCCTAGCCTCCTACGTAGTTTTATTAGCCTACTTTTGGTCAAATCGGTAACTTAATAAATAGTGCATCCAAATCAACTACAATATTTTACTTTTAGGCCAACCCAATATGGTTATTCCCTTTTCAATACTTACACACTGTTAACTTATGAAATGTTTCATCATTGTAAGCGCAAGAGTAACCTTAATTCGTATACAATTTTTAAAGTTACATTCTTTGGGCAAAGAAAGAGAGGGTGAAATACAAAGCAATATAATCTCTCTTAGAAACTGGACTTATGACAGTCAAGGAGATGAAAGAAGTACCAAAGAGAATAGTGTAATAATAATTGTTTACTTCAAAATTGCTTCTGTAACTAGCCGGTGGTCACGGCCTTGTGCCCAAGCTTAGTATAGATGATGATTATTAAGCTCAACCTCGTACATCACTTATTGAGGAAAAAATCCAACGTGAGAAGGAACCATTCCAAAAGTAAAGCTGGTTTGAAATGTTTGTGGCATATCACCAAATAATCAAACTATCTATCATTTTGATAACATTCTTCATTATCTTGCGTCTTTTCAGTTCTATTCCTTGGATCACTTATACTACGTACCACTTTTGGGGGGATCATGCTTTCCCAATACTACACATTTTGCACGTCTGTTAGTAATCTAACAACTAGTAGAAGCCTATCTTTTCCCTAGCCCGGAGCCAACTTTCCATTCCTAGTATAGGTTTAGACCCGAAAACCAATAATTACAAAAACTGAAGGAGAAGACTACTTGTACTTCTATAAAGTAATTTTTACCTTTACAATGTCACTAGGAGCATGGAGAACTTGAGAAACTTTTCCTTTGTAACGACTTGTTATCTCTATTGTCGCCTTGTCACTCTGAACTTCACAAAGAGGTTGAAATTCCTCAACTTGATCCCCCTGTCATGACACAGTTACTTGAATTCAATTTTATAATCTGAATTGTGAAATGTCCGGCCAATGAATCGAATGGGAAATGGTCATCTATTCCCCCAAAACATCGATCAAATAATTTTAAATGCTATAAAATTCAATAATATGTAAATTATCGAGCATAAAACATAATATATCATGTCAAAAATTACTCACCTCCTGCACGAACCATTTGAGAAGTTCACATTCAGCAATGCCTTCGCCCGTTTGTGCCAAAGGTATATTAACTATCCCCCCAGCAGGAAGATCAGTCAATGAATGAAATGGAAACCAACTTCCCTTAATATAGTTCTGTTTGTTCAACTACAAAACAGGGGACGGAAAGGCAAGAAAGCCAATAAATAATATAATCACATATTTCTTTGTTACATGTAAGTTTAAAAAGAAGACAAAAGCACACACACATCAACTACCAAACTGAGTGAGAACTAGAGAAGGTTGTTTTGCATTACAACGGGACAAATTAATGCTTCCTTGATACTCCCTCCTGAAATGCTTCTTCCTGCTTTTTTTTTTTTTTTTTTTTTCGATACGAAAGTATTTTGAGCAATAATTTATGTTATTTTAATTATCCTAATGAACATCTAAAACAAGTTTAAGTTTTCACTAGAATAATTAAATTAACCTAAATTTATAGCTCAAAGTACCTTCGTAGTACAAGAACAAAATGGGAAGATCATTTCGGGACGAAGGGAGTACTTTTCTTTTCCATTTTTGAGTTTGATGGTCAAAGCTAAACAAAAAACACGACCGTGCCAGTCTTAGTGGTCCGACCGGATTAAACAAAACACCCATCCGGACTAGCACAATCCAGGTTGCACCGGTTCAAGAAAATGAAGGCGCACGGCCGAGCATATCAGAAGACTCGGCCGTGCAGATTGTTTTTCTGCATTTCTTAATTTTGTCAAAACTATTCCCAAAACATGAACAACAAGTAGATCCACATGGGTATGTATTATACAACATATAACCATGCTTTTAAGGGATAATCTTGTTTTTAAAACAATGGATTCAAGCAAGTAGGTCCACATAATTATGCATTACACATAACTATGCTATGTAGGGATAGTCAAACTTGAACTATTGTGTTCATTGATCAAAACTTTCAAACCTTTTAATGAAAACTTTATGGATGATGAATATCAGCACTCTAGAAATGAATAGAGCCTCTAAACAACATCAAAAACTTGAAGATTCAACAGAATTATGAATCAAAATTAAAGCGTTTTAAGGCTTTCTTAAGAACTCAAACCCAAACCAAAATATGAGCAGGCTCTGATACCAATTGTTGGAACAATTTAATCCATGAATGCCATACTCTATTCTAGAATGAGTTTGAGAAGGAGATGAAGACGGAAGCGTATATCTGTTGAATCCATGATTGACGTTGTAGGGAAAAATAAGAAGAAGAAGAAAGTATTGAGGGGACGGAGTTCTTCTAAATGATGAATGCCTTTTCTCTCTAGATCTTCTTAGGAATGAATGAAGAATATTAATGAGAGAATATAGAATGTAGTATATTTCTAGGCTTGATGGAAGGGCCTTTATATAGGAAACAAATGGGCACTTCATTTAGGGACTACACCCTTTCAACCTAAGTGATGTTAATTTACCATTTTGCCCATCATAAATAGATAAATTACATCTCAGGAATTCTACACATTTTATTATAATTTACTACACTTTATATTAACATTATAGGTACGATTTTATGAATGGAAATACTAGATGACTTGTGATGCAAGCCATGTTCTAACAAAACGGCTCTAATTACATAGATTCATTACCATAAATAATTCTTATCATATACCCTAAGGGCACGTGTTAGGAAAACTGATACACTAATACTTCATAAAAAATGCTAGGGAGGGGAGCTCAAAATTAGTGACCTTTAACCAAGAAATTTCTGGGTTTTCAAGCTAAAATCAAGCAATACAAAATCAACAACAAAAAGAGGTAACTTCACAATAAAATAAACAAACTTACATAATTGATCCTATTAGCTGTAAAAAAAATCGAGGTCGCCAGTGTAGAGATGCGAGCTACATTTGAAAACCCAATTAACAATGGAAGTAGATGATGCGAACCCACCGTCGACTGTGGCGGAGGAGGAGGAGGAGTCAAAGTTAAGGTGGTGCTAGAGTGTAATAGCCACCAATTACCGGGGCTCCGGTGACATTTCTGCAAAATCCGGCGAGACAACATCGTTGAATTAGATCTTTGGCAGGGAAATTAGACCGTTAGGTTAAAACTAAGATTAAGATTAAGATAAGGATTAGTAGGAGGTGGGATAAATATGAGTGTAGTGGAGTAATTAAAATTTTTAGAGTTGAGAATTTGATGATCTCCGCAGGGTCGGGGGCATGTGCATCTCCAGATATGGTGGTGGCAATTAGTAGTCGTTGTTACTCGCTCTCCGGTCCATTTTAATTTACTACATTTGCCTCAACTCAATGCGCACTTTTACTTACCGTTCATGTTGTCAATTCATTCGAACTTTAACCATTATTTTGTGAAAATCTAGCTATTATTATACAATTTCAAAAGTTGTTATTGTTAGGAATATTATCAATAACATCTTTCAAAATTGCATAGAGATATATAGATTTTCATAAAATTAAGGTCAAAGTTCAGTCAAGTTGACCACAAAAGTCAAACTGTGCACGTTGAGCTGGGACAGAGGTAGTATTTATTTTCCAAAACGAAAGTATACTTTAAAAAAAAAAAAAAAAAAAAAAAAAAAAAAAAAAAACTCTCTCTCTTGCAAATGCTATTTTACCCCCAAAAAAAATCTTGTAAAATTAAGTTTTTGAATAGAGTATTACGAGAAGATAGAAAATACATATGTATCTTCATTTTTTTTTTAACAGTTTCTAAAGCCCTGCCGATTTATAGCTTGTTCCTATGGAGTTTTACCATTGTCCAACCTACTATAGCAAACTCACTCACACATACCGCTCGGCCAAAAGCCCTTTGGTATATGAATCTTCATTAAATTATGCTCCATTTGTCCCAAAAAAATTGTTTTGTTTTGATTATTTTTTTTTCTAACACATGTTAACAATGATGATACATTAGTGTCAATCTAGTGATCAAAAAATTATAATTTTTTTTAAAATGACTTAATAATTTATTAATTACATTTTTTTTATTTTCACTAGAATAATTAGATCGACATCAATGTTTTGTCAAAAGTTCATTCGCTAACCATAAAAAGTCAAAATTAACAAACTTTCCAAAACACAAGAATATAAAAAATAGAGATTTTTCAGAATGTAGCACAAAATCAAATTTAAATATCGATATTAATTTAGAAGCGAGGTACTTATTTTTCTATAAAATTTTACAAACCATAACAATATTACCATTGTTTAAAATAAAAAAAACACTCTTACCCTAATAATAAATACACTTCCGTCCCGTTTGAAATAAGATTTTTGGTCAACTTAAATTATTTTTTGACCAATAATTTGAAGAAAACTAATTATACTAATAAAAATTGTTATTATATCTCAGTTAATAATAAACTCAATAACTATTTTTAAATTTTACTTATCATCATTATTATTTTTCAAATTATTGGTCAAACTATAATTAAGTTGACCAAAAAAGTTATTTTGAGTGAGGCGGAAGGAGTATACTCTTTGTGTCCTATATGAAATAGAATTCTCTATCTCAATATAATTAAGGATTATTAATATTTTATTAGAAAAAATAGTTTAAAAAGCTATATGTCGTGAATATGAAGGAAAGAGAAAGTGAGTAAAGAATAGTAAAATAAAAAATTGTTATAAATATAACAAGTGTATCTCATTAATAAAAAATAATAAAAACTTCATATTTTGAAATTATACTTTGAGTGAGACACCTAAAATAATAAAACCGTTTATTTTAAATGGGAAACTTGTAAAAAATCAGGCGGCTAGGACTGTTCTGGGAATTGACCAACTGTGTGAACAACTGTGTATTCAAACGTGCTAACAGTTGTCCAGACAGTTGTCCTAACAGTTATCAGAATTGCAGCGGAAAATAAAGAACTGAATAACAATTAAAACTTCAGCAAGAATACTTGCTGGAAACTTTCATATATTAAAAGCGATTTGCAGAGTACAAATCGAATGAAAGAAAAACAAAAGTATCAAAAGACCAAATCGATCTAAATCTCTAGACCGTACTAAAACACCCAACACTTTAGAGTTCTTTTTCACAAGAACACCTAAGAAAATAAGACTCTCTCAAGAACTTAATTCTCTCTGAATATTTTGCTAAGAATCCGTGCCTAACAATGAAGGAGTCGGCTTGTATTTATCCTTTGCTTGGCCGCCTCCTTGCACTCCAAGAATACATTCTTTCCTTATAAGAGTCCACCTAAAATAAAACCCTACAAAATATATCCACTTACCAAAGATAACATAAGTATGTTAGTCAAATAAATCAAACTTAAACTTGCCTAAATATTTATACTAACTAACAATATATACAAATCAGAATCACAAAGATATTTAAAGAAAAAAGACGAGTATGCCCATACTCTTCAATCTCCCCCTATCTTTGTGGTTCTGAACAAAACCTGCAAAAATTAATAAAAACATATTTCCCAAGAACAATTTATAACCAGCTAGAACAGAACAGAAAAAACTGTCAAAGTTTTTTACAAAGCCCAAAAAAAAAAAAACTTTAAAGTCCACAATATAGGTCTTCTCCAAGAACTTCATCTTCAACCGCAGTGGCTATGTCCCTTTCGAAAGAAAATTCTAAATCATCATCTTGAGTCCCACTTGGACCAGCAACAATCATAGCACCTGCATTCTCTCCCCCTGCATTTGCATTCTCTCCCCCTGCATTTGTACCAGTTGCTCCCTCTTCATGCAAGTTCTCTCCCCCTTTTTGTTTAGAACCATGCAATGCCCGGCTAAGCTCAATTAGAGTTTGCTCCAATCCAGAGACGATAATCTGTTTGGCTAATATATCTGCCTTGTGAGCAGCAATCTGATTACTTACTGAATCAATTTGAGCCTGCAGAATAGCTTGGGAGGAATCTGATGGATGAACTGATGGCTGAACTGGAGGAACAGATGCACTGGCAGATGTCATGTCAACAGGAATGTCAACTGGCATAGGCCAGTCATTGAAACGATTCGGAGCAAACATGGTTTTGTGTTGGACTATCGGAGGAGGAAGAGAAATAAAATCCTCATTTGGATTGGCTACAATCTCATGAGTACCCAGAAGAGCAGAAATTAAACAAGGATGAGGAAGACGGTAAGGTGAATCAGGAGACTCAGAGTAGCTTACAACCGTCTCAAAGATTTCAGCATCTAGATTGAATTTATTTATCCCGATTTGATATAGAAGAAGGGCCTGTTCTTTGGTCACAATGGAGGGTTGAGATGATGGTTTCCAGTTGGTGAGCATGATATGGTGGAGACAATTGTAACGGCGGGAAAGAGAAGTGGACCTAAGATCAGATGACCAAGATAACACAGAATGACCAGTAATGGTCCTAACAGCCTCATCCAGATCATTCGGAATATCAGAGAGATGAGTGTTTGGGGTTTCAAGAAAAGTATTGATTGACTGAGGTGAGAACTCTATTACCCTATCCCTAATAAAAGTGTGATGGAAGTTTGGGGATTCCGACAGAGCCACATCGCGTGAGAGATTGGCATAAAACTCAGTCACTACTTGATGAGAGAAGGCTTTAGCAAACGATAAGGATTTGACCAGTTTTCTTTCACTCAGAAAATCAAACAAGAACAACTTCCCAAAACTACGATCATCCTTTACCCTTTCAACAGAAAATTTTCTTTTAAAATATTTTGCAAACCGCTCAGCAGAAGAAGGATAGTAAAACTTTGGATCATGGGGAAGGTCTAGATTAAAGGGGACACTGGGAATGAACATAGAGAATTTACGTACCCGTTTTGATTTTCCAACCGAACCCCTTGACTGTCCAACTGCAGGCTGAGATGAACCCACAGTTTTCCTCACAGTTGACCTGTCAGATGCCTTGTGTTGGTGTTGTATGCTCTAGGCACGTTTTGTAAAACGATTAATGTTATTTATATTAAAGATATTGAATGTTTGATTATTATATCCTTTGCATGTTTATTATAATAATCCCCGTCCCTGATAATTATGATTAATTGTTAGTATAAGTTTAATGGATAATCATATGATGATTATGGTGTATGGGATACAATCAAACTTATGGGTATTTGTTGGAGATCAAATACTGGACTGACCCATATGAGATTTATATCATGGTCACAATGTCATAATTAAGTCTCATATAGTTATATTACTGGAATCTTTAGACCTGAGATTATCACAGTCTTCCACTTGATGAACATTACGTTTGACATATTCAAACGTTACCCCTAATCGGGTAGCTATAAAGAATTGGCGTAATCGGATTCATGTAGGGAAAGGTAATAAATCAAGAAGGGATTTGTTCCTCGTAAGAGAGAGATGTCAAGCTTTGGCCACTCGAAGAATGGTGTTGATGAAATGCATGGCCGTGCTCAAATAAGATTTGTACTATCAATACATTCTGGATCGAGAAAGCATTGAACATTGTAAGTTGACCATTGACCATGGCTTACGTTCAATAGACATCGTGAAACAAAGAGATTGTAATATGTTCTATAAAGGATTCACGAACTTATACAAGTTATATTAATTGGGTAGTCATGATGGCTTGCTAGAGTCCGCTCATGATTTATGAGCACAAATGTTTTTGGGCTCATTGCCAACTTAATATAATCCTATGGGGTCACACATAAGAGAACGAATTATTTAAAAGGCTAAAATCAGGATTCTGGTGGTGCTCGGCCGAGCACTTCATAAGACTCGGCCGAGCGTGTCCATCAGAAGGTCAGATTGTTTTGGAGCAAAGGTGCTCGGCCGAGCACCTCAAAGGACTCGGCCGAGCAGGCCCTGTTCGGGCCCAATAACTGATTTCGTGTTGTGACGGGTTTTAACCTATTTCTCCTAAAAGGTTTAGGACTAATAAGTATATAAACTCCTAACAACGACCTAATCAGTAGAGATTGATTATATATCAATTAGAGAGCCTCCAAGAGAGAGAAAAAAAAATAAGTTCTTCTTCTTCCTCAAGAACAGGAACATTGATTTTTCATATAGCCTTCATAATAGAAATAGTTTCTATTGGGTCTAGCAATCCGGTACAAGAATCCTTCTTGAAATTCGTTCGCGTGTGGATAAACATAGAGGGCGTTGGCATCAACTCCTTCAAAGTTCGTGATCCAAGTTTTGCGGTAGTTCCTACGTTCGTGATTCAAAGAAGTGCGAAGAACAAAGATTGAAGATCTCAGAATTTTAAAGCTCTGTCACGGTTAGTGTTCTAAATTCATCTCCATATTAATTTAATCATCGTGATCAGATCTAGGCTTTTGGGTTTATTCCGCTGTGCATGTTTGCTCAAAACCCAACACCTTGACCCCAGAAGATGCATACTGACGAACACGGCGTGGGCCCTCTTGCTCAGATGGGGTTTCCTCAGAGTCAACCTCAACATCTTTGTCACTAGAATCGTCATGCTGAGAGGTGGACCCCTCTTCTTGCATGGAAGTTTCCAGAACCTTCCTTTTAGCACTTCGGGTTTGAACCCTAGGAATTTTCGGAGATGCTGTAGACAGAGGTGGATTTTTGAACAGAGTACCTTTTCTCGCCCTTGTTGCCCGGAATAGAGTCACCACGGGCACATCTTCATCAAAATCGTCGGCATTAGTTGCCGGCGCCGGAGAAGACGGAGGGTCTTCTTCCTCTGATTCTGCTAAAATCAACCGTCGACGGGAACCACCTTTGGCTGATGATTTCGCCTTTTTTCTTGCCTCGGCATCCATGGTGGCACGAACTTCATTGGGTTTGAAAGACCCAGAAGAGGCCCCTGTTCCCAATTTTTCAAGACGGTCGGAACGGCGAGACCCGGGAGCCATGACTTTGCGAGCTTTGGACAAGGCTGAAACCTGGAGAGAGTTGTCGACGTCGATTGCATGCTCCGGCAACCCTAGAAATCGAGGATCGACCGCCAAATCGGATTGTGGGACATTGATTAAGTCGGTGATGGATAAAATTCCAAGTAATAAATACCTAGCAAGCGCACTAGTTACCGATGTAGTAACGCGCGAAAGCGAGGGTCGATCCCACAGAGACTTGTTGGACAAACAAGTTTATTTAATTAGTGTAAACGAACCAAGGGGGGTTTTTGATTGATTTTGATTAAACTAAATTAACTACTAAACAAGGAAAATAAATTACTAAATTAAGGATCACTAAGCAAACAAAGATTTAATTCAAGATTACGAAGATTCACAAATTGGGGTTCACAACTATCTCCTCTCTATGCTATTTTATTAAAAAGATTATTAAACTTGTTCAAGAAATCGTTCACTTATTTAAAAGTTGGGACGGTCTGGTCACCGGACTGCAACCCTATTATTATCTCTATGTGAAATATTCCACTAGGTCAACAACACACAAAAACAATTTATTAAGTTCTTAAGAACACTTAATCTTAAATTCTTTTGATTTCCGCGAGGTCCTCAACTAAATCTAATCACAAGAATATGATTCAATATATAAATTATCCACGCTAGTGAAACAATCTAAACCAAGATGATTTAAAGATGAAGAATATCAAGTCATATTAATGAAATCTTTAAATTAATTAAGTTCTATTCTTATGAACAAGAACAAGATCAATATTTAATTAAGCCCAATTTAGCATAGAGATTTGATAGTTATTACTCCCAATCCATGAACAATAAAATTAGCTACTCATCGACATAGCAATAAACACAAGAATATAATTAAAAATCATAAACCTGGATAAACGCTTGATGATGAATAATCTCTCAAATCTTGTTTACAATCTTCAAAACTAAAGAAAACCTAAAACAAAGCATAAAGAAATAAAGTACTGCAGTCTAATATTTATACAAAGAGAAAACTAGGGCCAAAAATAAGGAAAATTGGGTTAAAACCCGTCTGGCAAGGAAAACCCGAAATCCGTACGAAATGACCGAGCGGGAGCCTGGTCATACCCAGGCGGGCGCTCATTTGCCCAGTAACTTTGGCCATTCAAAACTCCCAACGGGCGGACGCCTGGCTATGGTCAGGCGGGCGCCTGGTAGGCTTTTCTGACTTTCTTTATCTTTTCTTCTTTTCTTCACCTCCTTGACTAAATTGACCACTGTTGACCTTTGACTTTGACTCGATCAAATCTTGGTCTTCAATCCTTTAACTCTCTAAGACTTTGTAATACATCACATTACACTAAAAAGTGTCTCAAAACTCAAATAATCTCACAAAGTTCCTCAAACATAATTAAACCAAAATTACATTAAACTATTCTAAATTACATCAAAAAGTCAATAAAATGAGAACGAAAATGTAGAGATAACATATGATAAAATCGATCCATCAGTCGGCGACAATGGTGACACCAGAGGTGAGTGCCGGAGCTTGTGAAGACGAAGCTGCCATGGAGATTTTCTGCACAAACCGTAAATACAAACCCGGAGTAATGGTCTTTGAACAGCAAATTTTGAGAGAGAAATAAAAAAAAATGAGAAGAGATTTCTGATAAGGAGAAAGAGAAGGTAGGTGACAGTACTTATGATGAGGGAGGTGAGACCTTACAGTTGACAAGACAAGTGTAATATCCAGGAGGGGAAGAACTCAGACACAACCAGGTGCACTGAATGCGGGAGAAAAAGAATTGTGGCTCCTTTTTAGTGCTGGACACCCTTTAATAATCCAAATAAGACTGGGATTGTGATTTCTCAAGAGAGATCTTGATAAACATTGTGAAAATCTCAGTTACTCAAAATAAAACTTGCCATAAAACCACAGAATCCTTTATTCCACACGAAAAAAAATCACTCCCTGCATCAAACTTGAACATCACGTTATTGGATTATCGATGAACACATGAAATTACTAAATCTGTAACAAGAAGGAAAACAGTTCAATTTGCTGATATAAATACGAAAGAAAAAAAACTTAAGGAAAATATGCCTAAACACACAAGTGAAGATTGTCTCAATTTGGGTGTGACAAAGAATGATCAACTCAGTTCTTGACTCGGTTCCAACACACAGAAATTCAATGAGATTCACTTTCAATCATGTAGCCTCTAGAACATTCCCATTTTAAGGCTTATGACTAAGAATTAGCTGCGGGGAGGAGCTATTCACTCTCTCAATACAGTGTTACATTGATTCCCAAGTTATGTATTGAAACACTTCAGCTTTTTGCTTAAATGGGTAGTAACTTCAAAGATTGGAGGCAGCTTGTTTTCCCCGCAACAAAATTAAATGCCCACTCCATGATAAACAACACGCATGAATTAACATGATAATTTTTTATTATCATGTTAAGAAGGGTCTCACATTTAAGGGTCAGAACACAGAGTCAAAGAACTAGAAGAAGAACAAGTGATCACAAGAGACAATCGTGCTAGAATGAATATATATATATATATATATATATATATATATATATATATATATATATATATATTTGTGTTAACTGTATTATACCATTATACAGAAATGCAGACAGTTGTCGGCACAGTTGTGCAGTCAACTGGTAACACACAATCCGAGAGACTTCTTAAGGGAAGAAAATCTCTCGAAATCCAACGCTTTAGTAAAGATATCAGCAAGTTGATCCGTTGTACTTACATGTTCCAAAGTAATGATTTTTTGTTCAACGGGATCTCTAATAAAATGATGTCTAATATCTATGTGCTTGGTTCAAGAGTGTTGTACAGGATTCTTGGCAATGTTCTGAGCACTTAGACTATCACAATATACCATCAAGGTTTCACTTTTAAGACCATAATCTTTTATCATTTGATTCATCCACAATAATTGGGTACAACAGCTACCAACTGCGATGTATTCAGATTCAGCAGTTGATAAAGAAACACAGTTTTGTTTCTTACTAAACCAAGACACAAGATTATTCCCAAGATAAAAACACCCACCCGTGGTGCTTTTTCTATCATCAGTGCTCCCAGCCCAGTCTGAATCACTAAACCCAACTAGATTTGTGTTTGTGTCCCTCGTATAGCTTAACCCCAGAGTTGTGGTACCACTCACATATCTAATTATACGTTTAACTGCAGTTAAGTGGGATACCTTGGGGTCAGCCTGATACCTAGCACAGAGGCAGACACTAAACATGATATCGGGGCGGCTCGCTGTAAGGTACATCAAGCTACCTATCATACTCCGATAGAGTGTTTGATCAACACTCTCTCCATCCTCGTCCTTAAATTTTTTTTTGAGAGGATCCCATGGGGGTTTTCAAATGAGAGGCATTCTCGAGGCCGAATTTTTTAACCAAATTTTTGGCATACTTTGATTGGGAGATTGACATTCCTTCATTAGTTTGAGATATTTGTAATCCAAGAAAGAATTTCAATTCCCCAACCATGATCATTTCAAATGTGGACGTCATACTCTCAGTAAACATGTCAAGCATAGTTTTAGAAGTAGATCCAAAGACTATGTCATCCACATAAATTTGGGCCACGAGAATATCATTTTTGTTTTTCAAAATAAACAAGGTTTTATCAACCTCTCCCCTTTTAAAGCCAATTTGAATAAGGTGCTCTGTTAGTCTCCCATACCAAGCACGTGGGGCTTGTTTCAGACCATAGAGTGCCTTATTTAACTTAAAAACATGATTTGGCTTATGGGGATCCTCAAACCCCTTAGGTTGCTCAACAAACACTTCCTCATTTAAAAAACCATTTAGGAACGCACTCTTTACATCCATTTGATGTAGAGTGATCTTTAAATAGCATGAGATTGCTAATAGCAGTCTAATGGACTCAATGCGGGCTACCGGGGCAAAAGTCTCATCAAAGTCCACACCCTCTAATTGAGTGTAACCCTGAGCCACTAGACGTGGTTTGTTCCTTATAATTTTGCCTTGTTCATCAGATTTATTTTTAAATATCCACTTGATCCCAATAACATTGATATTAGAGGGCCTAGGGACCAAGAACCAAACCTCATTCTTTTCAAATTGGATCAATTCCTCTTGCATGGCGTTGATCCAATTATCATCTTTCAAGGCTTCAGACACATTTTTGGGCTCATAATCAGCCACAAAGCAACAAGAGTTTACCTGATGATATGCGGAATTCATGCATATTAAGCCGGCCAATTCCCGGTAATTGATTCTCTTACCTCTTGTTTTTCTTTCTGCATTCACCCCCCCCCCAATTACTTGGGAAGTTGGGTGGTCTTCCTGAATCCTTGAAGATGGATCATTACCGATGCTCTCCTGATCTCTATCGATTTCAGAATCTGAACCAGAATCAACTACTGTTTGACCATCTGATGGGTTAACTAACTGTTCATCTTGTCTGTCAGTTGTTCTCACAGTTTGTATTTCTGCAGATTCTTTGGCATTCTGTGGTTCAGATTCATCATTAACCTGCTCATGCTCCCAGGTGCACCCTGAAACATCATCCTCAGCGGTTTTGACATTAAGATCAGTAGCATCATCAAATATAACATTTATAGATTCCATAATTGTCTTAGTTTTCAAATTATAGACTCTATAAGCTCTACTATTCTGAGAATATCCAATGAAAATGGCCTTGTCACTTTTAGAATCGAACTTAGAGAGATACTCACGGTCATTTAGAATGTAGCAAATGCATCCAAATACATGGAAATATTTGACCGTGGGTTTCTTTCCAAGTAAAATTTCGTAGGGTGTCATGGTACTTCCAATTCTTAGGAAGACACGATTCCCTATGTGACAGGCCGTATTAACTGTTTCAGCCCAAAATTTCTTAGACAAGTTTTTAGCACTCAACATGACTCTGGCCATTTCTTGTAATGTGCGATTTTTCCTTTCCGCTACTCCATTTTGTTGAGGAGTTTTGGGGGCTGAGAATTCATGAGTAATTCCCTTTGAATCGCAAAATGATGAAAAAACAGAGTTTTCAAATTCAGTACCATGATCAGATCTAATCCTAATGGCTTTTAAACCATAGAGATTTTTCACTTTCTTGTACCAAATTTTAAACTCTTCAATTGTATTGGATTTTTCCCTCAAAAAAAATGATCCAAGTATAACGAGAAAAATCATCCACGCACACAAAACAATATTTCTTTCGAGACATGCTTTCTACTTCCATTGGACCCATTAAATCAGTGTGTATCAACTCAAGACACTTAGAAGTTCCAAAAGTTTGAACATTTTTATGACTTGATTTTATTTGTTTTCCCTTTTGGCATGGTCCACACACACTTAATTTTTTCAAATCCAATTTTGGGTAAATCTTTGGTAGCCCCGAACTTAATTAAATCACTAATTTTTCTCTCACTGGCATGTCAAAGTTTTTTATGCCAAATTTCAAGTTCATTTGATTTTGCAGAAAAGCAATATTCATGTTCACCAATTTTATAACAATTATCGGAAGACCGAATGCCTGACATAACACACACACTTTTGGAATCAAAAACTTCACATTTTGACTTATCAAACTTAACAAACAAGTCATCGTCACATAACTGACTAATGCTGATCAGGTTTGACTTAAGTCCATCAACAAGCAAAACATTGTGCAAGTTGGGCAAACCATTAACATTTAACTTACCTTTACCGATTACCTGTCCTTTTGCACCTCCACCAAAGTTGACTTTTCCACCATTGAAGGCTTCATAGTCCTTGAGATTCTCACGAGCACCTGTCATATGGCGAGAACAGCCACTTTGCATTGCTGAGTATCTTTCTTTACCCATACCTTTCTTACCTGATGCTGCTGACTGGGCACTTGACTGGGCAACTGACTGTTAGATTGTGCCCACAGTTGTCTGCTCAAGTGGCCGCTGTTCTTGTCCAGTCCGAGTTCCTGTTTCAATTTAAAACAAAATGGACGAATGTGTCCAGGAACAAAACAATGATGACACACAAATCTCCTCTTGATGATTCTCCTATTTTTGTGAGAGTATACTTGATTAGCACTCAAAATTTCTTTGTTTTTCGAAGCCCCCTCACCTTCTTTAACAAACAATGGATCTCCATAGCCTATTCCTGTTCTTCCTTGGTTTCCCATGTTCAGAACCTCTTCCAATTTAGCCTTGCCATTGTTAAGTTTCATGAGAGCATTAGTTTCTTTTTCAAGTTCCCTCTTATATTTTTCACTCTCATTGTCTTTCTTGGTAAGCATGACCTCTAACCTAGCCATGGAGTCCTTCTGAATCTCACTTTCACTCGACAACCTTTCATTCTCAGTTTTGAGTATCAAAATTTCAGAGGTGAGTTTTTTATTTACCTTCTTGAACTCATTGAGTTGTTCCATTCGCTTAGACCAATCTGCGAACAACTCAACATAGTTCTCATGTAGTTCCTCATATGTAAGGAAATCATCCTCATCCTGCTTTGAATCATCAGCTTTACCTGCACACGTGGAATTCAAGCAAGTATATTCAGTAACTTCTTCTGTGCTGACACTTGATTGTTCATCGTCACTGTCAGATTCACTGTCATATTCACTATCACTATGACTCGCATAAACACACGATTTTCTTTCAGAATTCGAAGATGAAGGAGGTGATGATTTCAGAAAAGATGTTTCATGAATAATTAATCTCCTTCTAAGTTCCATGAAACTCATGTTTTCTATATCATAGAATTCTTTTAACACAGAAATTATCACATCGAAACCTCTTGGAATGGATGTTATCACCTTGTTTACAAGTCTAGCATTAGAAAATGATTCCCCTAATACTTCCAACACATACACAATTTTTCCTATTGTTTCAGTAAAATCAATTATTGTTTCACTCTCCTTCATTTTCATGTTTTCAAAAACAATGGTTAACACCAAAAACCCTTTTTGTTCATAGTCAGTTGATCTGTCATCTGACTGCACAACCTCACTATCAGTTTTACTGTCAGAGAGGGACGACAAAGATGAATGAAGACATGAGAGATTTGCAGTCTCTTCATCATCATCTGAATCACTCAAGGTAGCAGTTAAGCTCATTCCTCTCTTTTTGAGTGTGTTAGCACACTCATTAGCATAGTGGCCGTAACCTTGACAAGCCCTACACTGAACTGACTCAATTGATTTCTTGCCTTCAAACCCCGGTTTTATCACCCCGGAATCTTTCTTGAATGGTTCAGCCTTGGTGGAAGGAGTGAATCCTTTATTTGGAAATCTCTGTTGTCGTTTTTTATTCAACACAATTTTAAACTTTTGAGTGATCATGGCACACTCATCCTCCTCCAAGGTTGACTCATCCATGTCTTTAAACAGTTCCACAAGATCGTTGGACACAGTTAAAGCACTAGCAAGAGCAATTGAATTTGCTTTGCTTGTTTTTTGCACTTCAAGGTTCAGTTCAAACGTAGTAAGAATACTCAGAACCTTTTCAAGACTCACTGTCCTTGTGTCACAGGTTTCTTCAATGACAGAAACCTTGATATTAAACTTCTCTGGGAGAGTCCTTAAGACTTTACTCACAAGTCTAGCATTAGAAATAGATTCTCCTAATGCGAAGGATTCATTAGAGATATCCATTAATTTTGCAGAGTAATTTTGAATAGTCTCATCTTCTTCCATCCTTAGATTTTCAAACTCAGTCATTAGTCTTCTTAGTTTAGTTTGTTTAACACTATCTGACCCTTCACAATGAAGTTGTAAAATGTCCCAAGCATTTTTTGCCACTGTATGGTTAGAGAATAACCTATACAGATTATGATCGACATGATCAAAAATTGCAGCCATTGCCTTTGCATTGAAGTTAGCAAGAGAAATTTCTTCTGCATTCCAGTCTTGCTCGGGTTTTGGAACAAATTTTTTTTCTTTTTTCTCTTCATCAGACACAGACGCTTTACCTTTTGGATCAACCCATTCCATAGTAGGGGATGAATATCCCACTAGAATGCTGACCCATGCCCGATGATCAATGTTCTTGATGTACATGATCATCTTAGCCTTCCAAATGGTATAATTTGAACCATCCAGAGTAGGCAGCTTATTACGGGTATGAGAACAGTCCATACTGGCCATAACAGATTGATCTCAGTGTGTCGAGACCAGGCTCTGGTGCCAATTGTAAGAAATCAGGCGGCTAGGACTGTTCTGGGAATTGACCAACTGTGTGAACAACTGTGTATTCAAACGTGCTAACAGTTGTCCAGACAGTTGTCCTAACAGTTATCAGATTTGCAGCGGAAAATAAAGAACTGAATAACAATTAAAACTTCAGCAAGAATACTTGCTGGAAACTTTCATATATTAAAAGCGATTTGCAGAGTACAAATCGAATGAAAGAAAAACAAAAGTATCAAAAGACCAAATCGATCTAAATCTCTAGACCGTACTAAAACACCCAACACTTTAGAGTTCTTTTTCACAAGAACACCTAAGAAAATAAGACTCTCTCAAGAACTTAATTCTCTCTGAATATTTTGCTAAGAATCCGTGCCTAACAATGAAGGAGTCGGCTTGTATTTATCCTTTGCTTGGCCGCCTCCTTGCACTCCAAGAATACATTCTTTCCTTATAAGAGTCCACCTAAAATAAAACCCTACAAAATATATCCACTTACCAAAGATAACATAAGTATGTTAGTCAAATAAATCAAACTTAAACTTACCTAAATATTTATACTAACTAACAAGATATACAAATCAGAATCACAAAGATACTTAAAGAAAAAAGACGAGTATGCCCATACTCTTCAAAACTCTTCTGTTTTATAATACTCCCTCTGCCTCAAAGTATATGTCCACATTTCCTTTTTATTTTGTTTCAAAGTATGCGTCAACTTTCTAAAATGGCAAATAATAAGTATTATTCCTCCCACTCATACTCTCTCATACTTTATTTTTATACTCACAACATCAATCAAGTTACTATTCCCTTCCACTCATTCTTTGTTCTACTTTACTTTTATACTCACAACACCTACATCACTTTCACAATTTATTAATCTCCGTGCAAATGGGAGGCGCACATATTCTCTGGAACGGACGAACGGAGTAATAGATAATTCGTATAGTGCATTTATATCATTAAATGGGCCGTTACCTTTTAACCAAAAAAATTCTGGGTTTCTTGCTGAATGAATGGGCCGTTACGTTTCTTGCACAACCCCCATAAAATAAAATTAGGCCCATACCGTGCCAGTTAAAGCTCACCAAAGTTAAAATTAGGCCCACTAATATATTTTCAGCACATGCACGTCACATATATTCCCCCGTCCCAAAATTGATCTTCATCATTTTTGACTATTCAAACTTTTTAAGGATATGAACACTTGCTTCACTAGCCATGTTTTGTTTGTGCAATTTTAAAACCTAGATAGTTGAAATGAGAAAAACATTTTGGGACAATGAAAAGATCATTTTGAGACGGAAGGAGTATCACGTTTGGAGATTTCACATGCCTTCCGGATGTTGACCCATGCCTAAAACTCTTGAGTGAATACATGCTGCTCATTTATATGTTCAATCCATTGTAATAAATATCTGTGAACCCCAATAATAAAAATTCATCCAACAAATTACAGAGTTTTCACCATAAAAATCAAGATTCACAATTTGTGTTGACTTTTCTTGCCTCTTCGTCAATAAAATTAAGTTTAGTGAAAGTTAAAAACACTTCAAAAATGCAAATTATACTTATCTTTCTATAGTACCATAACCCTGTGAGCTAAAATGTTCTGGTTGATAATAACTGAACTCATGAAACAAATATGTACAACATTAACTAGTAAAATTTTACTATACACACAATATATACACATAAAAAAAAAACAGACGAAAAGATTGACAAGTCAATTATGATATTTATTACGAAATAGGGAGAAACTTATTCACAGTCTCATTTTGTTTTGGTTATATTTGACGTTTAATTAATGGTCAACACAAACACGAGTAGATTTTGACCAAATAAAATCAAATACTGAAAGGGGGAGTATTAGTGGATACGTGTCTTAAAACCATTTGAGCTAACGTTTGTCCTTAAATTAACCAATAGCAAACTCCAATCAATTGAACAATTATAGATTTCCACTTGAGAGAAGAAAAGACTAGTCAATAATGAGAATGGATTAACCTCATTAGAAACACCACTTACAGAAAGAAGTTAAATTTAACAAACTCTTCACATGATGTGACCATACTTGCATCATTGCATCAATCGCCCCATTTTATTATGTCACAATTTTCTTTTTTTTATACATCCCAACATGGCGCGGGATGGCTACGGCAAGAGGACTACTAGATGGCGTAAGGTCGTTTATGGCAAGCAAACTACCAGATGACACGGGACGTCTACGAGAGATTGGAACATCAACTTTGTAGAGCAAGTATCATTTGCTGTAATATGTTCGATAATGGTGAAACTCCATATGAACTTGTAATAGGTAGGACTATAGATCTGTAATAGACTACATAGAAATTTGTAAATGATGGCAATTGCTTTGAAATGAATGATATGTTACAACTTGTTGAGCAATAATTTTATGCTAATTTACTTATTCTAATGAACATCTAAAAATTGTTATTGATAGTAATTATAGTGGTGTATCGATAATAAGTTTCAAAATTTTCATTAAAATAACTAAATTAGTCTAAAAGCTCTCTCAATAATGGACTTTCTATCAACATTTTCATAAAAGCTAAAGAAATAATTATCTCCTCATCTCCCTCTAATAACTCATGTTCCCTAATAAAAGCCCTGTGTTTTTTGGCCATTTTCAGCAGAGCTCTGCAATCAGTTAGGAGCAAAATAGGTAGTACTGTCCAACTGTGAGTTAGGCTAATGTCAAGTCATTTGTTTCTGCACTCAAATCAGAAAAATGCCCATTCTTCACATGTTAGTGGGCTCCTCTAGATCAACTTTTCTGATCCATAGCCCTTTTTGTATTAGCCAATACTCACTCCGTCTCATTTTAAACTTTAAAAATTTTCATTTTGGTTGTCCCATTTTAAACTTCAAAACCTAAAAATGAAAGTTTTTTATACTTCTTTATTTGTGGGTCCCACATATACAAATCACCGAAGTAGCAATGTACAAACGTAAGGTCGAACCACAGAGACTTGAGTGAAACACAAGTTGATTCAATTAGTGTAACGTAACCAAAGAGGTTTTGTTTTGAAAATATTTAACTAAACTATTAATTAATGCAAGAATTTAAACTAATACTCAGAACAATTTCCAACTAACTATTTCGTACCCCACTTTCTCTCTCCTACAAAACCATCTACACTCACAACACTTCACCTTTTTCTTAATTCTTGAACCCAAAAGTTTTTTGAAGTTTAAAGAGGGAGTATTCATTTTTATTATTATTTTCTTTCTTGTTTTTCTTCTTACTGGTATTTGCCAGCATTCCTTTCTAAATTTAGTAAGTTTTACATAAGTATGAAATAGTGATGGACTGATGGGTGCATTTCCATGGACTCATCATCACATGCACATTCCTTCATCTACTAACACTACATGCGATGTAGGGACTATATACCACCACTAAAAACATAACCCACTCTATATTTGTCAAAGATAATTCCATATTTAAATGGAAGGCGAGTCGGTGGCGGACCCAGGATTTTTTCGCAAGGGGGCAAAATTGCATAACACATTTTAAGGGGGCAAAAATAAATATTAATGCATTTATTTTTTTAAATAAAGGGGGGCAAAGTCTAAAATATTGCACTAATACCCCAAATTCTTTTTTAAAAAATGCACTAGTAATTTTTGTTTTTTTAAAACAAAAGGGGGCCATTGCCCCCATATACAACACTTAGGTCCGCCCCTGAGGCGAGTATTGATGGATGGACAGGGGAAGTCCAAAGTCATAGATGTCGTTAGGGCTGTAAACGAGCCAAGCCAAGTCGTGCTTTGGGCTGTTGAGCTCAAGCTTGAGTCGATATCGAACTCGAGTTTTAACGAGCCGAGCTCGAGCTTAGGCTTTTTTTATACCTATAATTTAAGTTTAATCAGCTTATCGAGCCGAACTCGAGCTTTTAACAAGCTAAAAGAGTCGAACATCGCCGGCTCGATTACTTAACGAGCTTGAAAATCGGTTCGAGCTCGAGTCGAGTTACAACTCGAGCCCACTCGAGTTCGAGCATTTTCAAGCCGAACTCGAGCCGGCTCGGTTCGCATAACAACCCTAGATGTCGTCATGGATCCAAATCTCAGCCATTGATTTTGATCTGGACAATCTATATCAAGCAGGGTCAGTTTGGGAATTTCACAGCCTACCGACATTAGGGATCGGTTCACTCATATATTCTATGGCCAAGTTTTGCTAGTGACATTGTATTTTCAAAAAATTGAGTGATCAAAGCAAACCTGTAGGTCCGAGTAGATATAGCCATCGAACAATCAAAAGGATAGAACCCTCCGGCTTTGTAATATCAAGGCCTAAAAGCGAGCCATTCTGTACATAAGACATGGATGAGAGGATTGGTTAGGCGAAACCATCTATTAATAGAACAAATACAACTAATATAGGATCTCAACCAAAACTTAAATCTCCTAATGGAAATATATATATCCAAAGCTCATTTGATTTTGATTTCCGTTTTTGATTATAAATAGGAAACATAAATGCATTATTTAACAGTCTATAGGCATCCAAACTCATTTCTGGTGCAAGTCGTGTGCGTGCACTCTACTATGCATTAGTAGGATAAGTGCTTGTGCATGTGCTGGGGTTCGTGTGCCTCCCTGCTAGTGTAACTTACTACGACAACACATTAAACAGTAAATTGCTCGTCCAACGGGATATAAAGAGTAATGTTGGGATACTAAGTTGTTAGGCAATGAAAATTGACCAAATTGTTAAAGGCTTTACAAGGAGGAGATTGGCTTGTTTTTATGTCAAATGAGGCATGTGAAAAGACTAGAGGATAAAAGGCATTGTTGATTAATACAATTGCTGAAGAAAAAACTAGCTTCATAAGCAATAACATGTGCCTATAATTTGACTTGAAGTGGACTGCCTATTTTTGGATGAATGAAGTGCTTGGTAGCAACCTATTCACCGCGAGTTCAAAACTTTCATTTACTCCCACCGTCCCAAAATGATCTTCTCATTCGTCATTTCTCATTGTCCCAAAAAGTTCTTCACATTTCTACTATTTGGGTTTAAAAGTGCATAAACAAAATATGGCTAGTGAAGCAAGTGTTCATATTCTTAAAAAGTTTGAATAGTCAAATGGGAAGATCAATTTTGGGACGGAGGGAGTATTAACCAAGGGGAGTTGATTCCTTGTAGTCCTCCCAATCCAATGATTGTGATTCAATCTTCTTTAAATTGATGGCCTCTGTTGGCGGGGATGAGGTGACAAAAAGACAATTATACCCTTATGAATGATCTGATGGTCATGGTCAGGAGCCAGACTGCCCTGCCAAATAACTGCACCGGCCCCTGACCCATTTACTAAGGGCTAAGGACAATGCCTAGTTCAGTAGACAAGAAAATGCATGGATAAATTCTCCTGGTCTTTTAACAAGAATCTACAACGAAGACTGAACAAAAAAGTATGCAGCCAAAGAAAGGTATTGGAAGTACTTTACTACTTGTATCATTCCCCACCCCCACCCCCCACCCCCGAGTCTGAAACTCATTTCGAATCATTAATGCGTGTTGCTGTGCAGAGTAACGTGAAATAAGCCTATAAGCTAGCTATTATGTGAACACAAAATTAGGGTTTCCAGAGAGGGGGTTGGAAGTTTAGTCATGGAAAACCCATATTTACCTACCAAACCCACTTTAAATCTAAGATCCTTTTCGGAAAGATGGGACGAAAGCATTACTGAAACTTTTTGGAAGTGCTTATATTAATCTAAAATTTAGGGATGGCTGTGCTCTTGAGTCTTGTTTTGGAGGCCTAAAGGTTGACACCACGTGTCCACATCGATACATGTGCATGCGTCCACAAACTAAGCACACTACTTTAAGATTCATCCGATGACTTCAGCTTCATCATTGATTCCAAAAGTGGATATATCATATTACGAGATTAGAATAAAAGAATAATACTTTATTCCTCCCAATAGGGAAATAAATGAGGTCAATATTTGATCCTTCAGTGGATCTGCCCCCAACGTTGGCGCTTGATGCAGTGAAACGGACCATGAAATGTGAACAATTCAGTAAAAAGATGCACTCCACTACAATACCAATTTTAGAGATGATGCATAGGTAGGCTTTAAATAACGGAAAGTGAATGTTGCAAGAGCTATAAACAAAGAAGTTAGTGCTATATCTAGTAAGAATGTCAATCTTATTGGTCCCGACAGAGTGTTATTACTCCAAGATTCAGACAATGTCTTCATTAGTTTTTGACTATAATATAAGTTAGTTTTAAAAAAATCTATGATTAAAGATTTTATAATTGATGTTTAGGTTTAATGATAAGTTTTACTAGTCAAAAATACACACAAAAAGGACAGGTACATCTCAGTTGAAACTTGAACAGGGGCACTGATATACATAATCAAAACTTATGTGAAGGTGTGGTTTAACTGTTTTAAGTGCTTTTTAGATTTCAAAATCATGATAATAAGATATATAATGCAACTTGGGTAGTTAGTGCATGTCATGCTCACTCAAGACATGCCAGGTTTTGGATTTCTTCCTTAAATGACGAGAAGGAATGAGAAAAATATGTCTGTCCGTCAAGTTCTTATTTGCAATGCCTGAAACTTAGGGGACCAGAGATACTCATGGAAACCACAGAGGGATGTGACTAATATATGGCGGAGCCAGGATTTTTTTGATAGGGAAGCAAAATCATTTTCATGAAAATAACACTAACTAAAAGGGGGGGGGGGGGGGGGGAACGTATTTTTTCTTCACAAAAAGGGGGGCAAATTGTACTAAAACCACTAATAACATCTAATGATATTTTGCTAATGATACATTACTAATTTAAAAGAAAATGGGGGCAATTGCCCCCATAACACAAGCTGTGGCTCCGCCAGTACTGGAGATGGTACCATCTCTCTTACCAACCGTACCATGGATGGGAT
The DNA here is from genome assembly GCA_026119855.1 of Campanula takesimana. Lineage (NCBI taxonomy): Eukaryota > Viridiplantae > Streptophyta > Magnoliopsida > Asterales > Campanulaceae > Campanula > Campanula takesimana. Next base: position 171,474 of record JAOWBW010000806.1, on the reverse strand, counting down.
GATGTAATATCGAACAGAGAAAAGTGGGTTAAACGCAATTTGTCTCTCAGATTACCAGAAGTGGGGATAATTATCATGTGATAAAGATTGATTTGTCAGCCATTTGGTGTAACTAAATGCACATGCATTGTTTCATGTAAGTGTAACAAAGAGATTATTTCTCTTGTAAGTACACACATGCAATTAGAGGGCAGGGGGTTGAAAAAAATATTTAGCAGATATAAGGAATCATGTTTGTTAAAGAAAGTAGAATCAAATTGGAACCGTCTTTACCTGCCTCGCTGTTTATGCATCATACGATAATATGCTCTCACTCTAACATCAAACATGCAAGCCTTGAAGTCCTAAATTTGCTGAAACCAAAGAAGTCATTTAGAAATCTCAAAATTTTACTCAAGACAACTTGACCAAATAAATTAAACTACATTTAGTAAGTGAAACACTGAACAACTATTGATCACATAATCCATGATAAATAAATAGTCGAAGATGTCATAAAATGTTAATACAGGGAGGCACATAGGACAACTCCAAGTTCACATAGTTTAGACACGTAAACAGAAAACAATCACATACGTATAAATATAACTAGTTTAGAAGTGAATGCCCAAGTTATGAAAGTTCATTCAGCACAAACTACGCATGGATGTAGTAATTAAATAATGCATGGAAGTAAAAAAAAAAAAAAGTAACAAAAAAAAAAGCTTTATGATTTCCACAATGATGTTTATAGAATATAGCTACCAATAAAGACAGAATGTACTTATATTACCATTTGCACTAATATATCCAAAAATAACTAACGAAGCAAATAGCTACAAGCATAGCAATAACTGTATTCCAATGAGTGATCGCCAATAGAATACCATTGGGGTGAGAGAGAGAGAGAGAGGAGGGGGGGAGATTTTGTAATAGTACCAAATTACAGAGAAGAGAAAGGTTGAAGGTTTGTTGTATTCACTTTCTTGGAATAGGGGAATGCAAGTAGTAAAAACAGGAGGTTTCCAAGTTGAGTTGGGAATCCATGATAGGAATCTAGCAGATAGCATGTGACACTACATGCTTGCTCGGTATATAGAAGCTTCAGCTTATATATGTGACACGAACCTGAACCACAGCCCTTCCAATTCTCCAGTACAAAGCTTCTTTGTCCTTTAACCCTAAAAGGTTGACCTAACTCTCATTATTAAACACAAGTACACAACCTTTATTGTGGTCCTTCCGCAATCAAAAAATCTCCGTATCTAAGTTAGAATTCTGAAGCTAGCTACATGTTCTAATCCACCTAAACATAAAACATTACACGTTGACAAGATCTCATCATTTTCCATTTGGTACCGACCTTATTATTCATACATCTTAAATACTACTTCAATTTGGAGCTCCAAGATTCACCTCAACACCCCCCCCCCCCCCCGTGTCTGTAAGTTCTGGTACAGTGGTATCTTAATCCTGTCCCCAAGAAAGAACCTTGCAATGTGTTTTTGTGGCTTGTACCAGAAGTTAGTGATGAAGACTGTACTTCCTTTATAATACAAACAACTAATAATACTCCCTCTGTCCCGGAAAGATAGTCCCTCTTTTTTCGTTGTTACCACGAATGAACTTTGAGCAATAATTAAGGCTACCTTTAGTTATCTTAATGTGAATCTAAAAAATGGTATTAATAGTATTTATAATGGTGTATCAAGAACAATTTTTGAAATCTTAATGTGAATCTAAAAAATGGTATTAATAGTATTTATAATGGTGTATCAATAACAATTTTTGAACTTTCATAAGAATAAGTAAAAGTAGCTTTAATTATTGCTCAAAGTTCCTTCGTAGTAACAACAAAAAAGGGGGACTATCTTTCTGGGACAGAGGGAGTATATAACTGGTGTAGTCTTTATGTAACGAGAAACATGTAACAATGATATTATAGTGCCGTTTTTTAGGTTCTCTTGGTTAAATTTATTTTAACAGATCCACCAATGGTATTCTAAACTCTAGACATTAAATATATAAAGAAAACTTTAGAGAGGTAAATAGTGCAATATGTGTCTAGTGGGCAGAAAAGAGCACACATCAGAATGTATTGATACGTAAATAACACTAATCCTCGTATTCCTGACCACCAGAATATATTCATGAGAACATCAATGTTGGTAATATAGCATTTCTGCACAGATCTTTTAGTTGAGAAAGTAAAGATGTTCTTTTATACTTGGGAAACTGACAAGATAACTGGAACAATGGGTGGATGGAAAATCTCTACTAGGTTAATACACGTTCTCCAGCGTATTTGACATAATTGTATCATGCAGTTATAAAAGCAGAAACTAAAACACTTTACCACCACCCTATAAGACTCCACATTCTTTTTAGAAACTAGCAACTCTCTCTCTCTCTCTCTCTCTCTCTCTCTCCCTCCCTCCCTCTAATGTGTACTATGCACGTTATATAAGGATATACACTGTTATAAACCCCCTCAAACTATCAAGCACAAGAAATCATGAAGCAGAGGAATACGACAAATGAAAAGGAGATGGTAGCGGAGCAAATTCAAAAGCATCCGTCATTTCCAGAGGTATGGACCTACAACTTAAAGAGCTCCATAACCTTCTATCCAGTTAAAATGACCAATCTAAGACCTTAATTATGTAATTTTGATAGGTGATGCAGGAGACGAAGAACATGACCGACATAGGGTTTCCTATGCTGGCCATGGGCTTGGTGGGCTATCTCAGAAACCTAATAATAGTTGCTTGCATGGGAAGGCTAGGAAGCCTCGAGCTAGCAGGAGGTGCGCTAGCCATTGGGTTCACTAACATTACCGGTTACTCAGTTCTTTCAGGATTAGCTATGGGGATGGAGCCACTTTGTAGCCAAGCCTTTGGTTCAAAAAACTCGACCATAGCTTCTCTAAATCTACAACGGACAATCCTTATGCTACTCCTTGCATCACTTCCCATTGGAATGTTATGGGTTAACCTTGAACCTCTCATGCTTAAGCTCCATCAAGATCCAGAAATAACACATATTGCCGGTCTTTACTGCAGATATGCTGCCCCTGATCTTATCGCTAACAGCCTTCTTCATCCTCTTCGTATATACTTACGAAGCAAAGGGATAACATGGCCGTTATTATGGTGCACTTCACTTGGAACACTTCTCCTCCTACCAACCACCATCATTTTGGCCTTCACCCTCCAACTTGGGGTCAAAGGAATAGCAATTGCCACTGTTATCGCCAACTTCAATACATTGGTTTTCCTTCTATGTTACATTTTCTTGACTCACACCCACAATGAGCCTTTGTCCAAGCCACTAGTAACAAACTCCGTCCCTATTTCTTCAACAAGCTCATTAGGGGAGGAATGGGGTGTACTACTCCGACTTGCTATACCAAGCTGTTTAGCAGTCTGTTTGGAGTGGTGGTGGTACGAGTTCATGACACTTGCAGCAGGTTATCTTTCCAAACCACGGGTTTCTCTTGCAACATCAGCTATAGTCATACAAACGACGTCCCTCATGTATACATTGCCTTCAGCACTAAGCATGTCCGTCTCCACCCGAGTGGGAAACGAGCTCGGAGCAGGCAGACCAGGTAAAGCTCGTCTAGCAACAGTAGTGGCCATAGGGATTTCACTCCTAACTTCATCGTTTGGTGTGTTATGGACCACCTTAGGAAGAAAAGCATGGAGTAAAGTCTTCACAAACGACTCTGAAGTTCTAACTCTAACAATGGCTGTTCTACCAATAATCGGAGTTTGTGAACTCGCTAATTGCCCACAAACCACATGTTGTGGGGTTCTTCGAGGAAGCGCTAGGCCTTCTATAGGAGCGAGAATTAATTTCTACTCATTCTACTTGGTAGGCGCGCCAGTGGCAATAGCTTTAGCCTTTGTATGGGAGATGGAATTTTTGGGCCTTTGTTATGGGCTTTTGGCGGCTCAGATCGCGTGTTTATTCTCTGTGTTATCAGTGATATACAAGACAGATTGGGAAAGAGAATCATCAAAAGCAAGCCATTTGGTGGGAGAAATTAACGAGCGTGGTTATGAAGATGTAATGGTAAGATGTGAGGAAGGTGCTGACTTTCTCAAATAGGTAGGTTTGGAAAGTGAATAGAAATTATTTTAGTAATACGAACAGAACATATGATAAAAGGAAAAAGGAAAGAAGTCGTTGTGTCAAGTCGCACCATATTTAGAATGTACTGTGGACGAAGCAGAAAAAAATAGAAAATTTATAGTATCTCCTCCTTGCTTCTTGCCTTTTTCCTGCTCCGTACCGCCCTCCAGGGTTAAACTGTTACCATAGAAGCAGAAAGGTCACTGTCATAAGCAAAGCCACTTTATGTTTTCGCCTACATTCCTATGTCAGCTAAAAGGTATCTTTTGATCTATAAATATCTATGAGGCTGGTTTCACACTCATGTAAGACTGTTTCTAAGGATTATACATTTGAATCTTCTTAAATGTTGGTGCATATACGAGATTATAACACATTTGGCCATCCATGCTTTATGTGCTTTTAAGACACTGACTCAATCCACAGAGAGCTTTTACTCGAACTACTAAAGCTAAATGTTTCAAAATGCATATTCAACACGAGAAATTCTCTAAAGCATCATACTCTTACTTTACACTGGAATCAGCCTTTATTAATGAGGGGAAAAAAGCAGATATGATTTCTCATCCGTATAACTTCATTTTGCTTTTGTTTTGATCGCCCATGTTATCAAAACAAAAATAATCATACTAAAATTGCAAGTTTAATCCTTCAAAATCAAAATTCTATTGCATTGCTTGAAAATCCTTACCAATGCTCCATGTCTCTCCCCAAACGGATACAGAAACTGAGTTGTCCATCCTTCAAAACTAATCCCCATGCCTCCAACGTCCAGCAATAGATAGCTGAAATGTGATTAGCCAATAAGAGTAGTGAAGTCAATGGGGCTCAGTTCCTATCCCTGGTTAAAACCCAGGAAAAAAAGAAAAAAAAAAAAAAAAAAAAGATGTATATGTATGAAAATGTTTTTTTTAAAAAAGAGGGGATGGCCTGAAAGTTACTACTGCTTTTGCTGCATTTTGAGAATTACCATGCAACACATGCAATGCATTTTGAAAATGTTTTTTTTAAAAAAAGTTTGACATTAGAGGAAGTTCAAAATTATGGTGCTGATTAGAGCAGCTACCATGCATTCTCTGCATCCAACTCCGAAATCTATAATCTAGCAAGTCTCACTGAAGCACTACCTCTCTTAGTCAAAAGTACTCGATGGACATGCAAAGCAAAATTTATAACTAGTAATGAAAAGATATCTCAGCACATGTATCATTACCTCCATGGATAAACACTGCAGCCAATTTCGTTGTTCTTTCATACTCATTTGGTCATCTCTTTATTTTCTATAAGTTTATCTTTAATACTTCTAGATTCTCAAAACTCTGTTCTAGCAAAGCAATCAACATCCAGTAGGATGATTTCCTAAAAGAAACTGATCAAGTGGAGAAGGAACGCTACTTGTGCATGTATATTTCAAGAATTTGGTGCTGGAGGATTGTGAAATATGGACAGAGAAAAATAGAGAGATATGTGATCAAGGCAAACAAAAAAAGTACACGCACTTGCATACATATACATATATGTTTTAACTAGCTTCCGACAAGGATCGTGCACTCATAAATGTTTGTGCATCCATCCTCGTGTCAAGTTTATGGCCTTTAAATCAGATGTTCAACTATGGATAATATCGGTTCAAGATTTGTACAAAACTAAACCTATAGCAATATAGCATTGGAGCATATCATTTCAAAACTGGTACTGCAGAGTACAAAACATCCTCACAAATTTTTGTGCAATATAAACCTAGACCCTGTCTGGTTCAACATTTTATAGAAGCAGCTGTTCTTTTAAACACGTGTTTGGTGCATCACTAATCTAAGTAATTGTCCACAATGGCAAATTTACCCTTTGATCAACCAATACAGACTGTCTTAATACAACTTTGCGTATATAATGAAAGAGAAATTCCAACAAATTTAATGTATTGCTAAAGCTTACATGAGCGTTCAAACAAACCTTATTCCAGAAGAGCGACCAAATATTGCCACCAACGTATGGCCACAACCAAAAACATCACAGGAACACCACCAGAGAACACATACACAGCACGAACACCACACACACACACACAAGGTGCACCATGTCTCGAGTGACAAATAAGCTATGTCAAACTTTATTAACGACAACATTTTGAAGCTTCCATTTCCATTTACTCGTTTGAAACAACCTGGGAGATGATCAGATATGTAAGCGCCTCTGCTAGGGAGTTGGCGAAATAACGTGATACAGAGAGAGATTGACAATTTATATATCTTAAAAAACCTAAATAGTTATCAGTCTTGGATTATATTCACTTGCTTTCTCGGACAAACAAATAACAGAGTTACAAGCTGCAAGTTGGAACCCCAAATTCAGGCTTCGATACTCAGCATATTTCAAACTCTATACTCCCTCCGTCCCATTTTAAACTTCAAAAAATGGTTGGGTACAAAAGTTAAGAAAAAATGTGAAAAAGGTGATGTGTTGTGAGTGTAGATAGTTTGATTGGAGAGAGAAAGTGGGGTAGAGAATAGTTAGTGGAAAATTATTATGAGTATGACATGTGGGGTCCACAAATAAAGACATAAAAAACTTACTTTTTTAGGTTTTGAAGTTTAAAATGGGACAACCAAAATGGAAATTTTTGCAGTTTAAAATGGGACAGAGGGAGTACTTTGTAAGACCTACCCCCAACAGTTACTTTGAACACAAGGCAGATCGATATTGTGGGTTGATGTAAAACTATGAAACTTTTCAGCCTAGTTTATCTATGGAGTAAGTATGTGAGTAGCCATGACTTCCAAAGCAAATATTAGAGACACTTCAATTAATAATGAGCAAGAGCAGTTATTCTTCATGACAAATTTGAACACTGTCAATAGTCTAGTACTAAGCTGAATGGACTTAAACACAACTAGGAAATAACATAAAAATGAACATCTCATTCGTAAAGCATGGATATCCCTTCAGCCAAATTAAGTGGTTTGCAATTTACTCCAACTATCATCAAAAGATTTCACAGCAGGGGCAGACCTACCCACATAGGATGGGGGGCAATGGCCCCCTTTGTTTTAAAAAAATAAAAAATTACTAGTGTATTTTTTTTGAAAATTTGGAGTATTAGTGCAATATTTTAAACTTTGCCCCCCTTTGTTTAAAAAAATAAATGCATTAGTATTTATTTTTGCCCCCTTTAAGTGTGTTAGGCAAATTTGCCCCCCTTGTGAAAAATTCCTGGGTCCGCCACTGTTTCACAGACAAGGTAAAACAAATGTTAGAACAGTCAACAGTACCTCAAATCATCAAGTGTTTAATCGTGGAGACGAGAAAGACACCAACAGTAATGCATAACGCTCTGCATAGAGAAACACTTTATGTCAGAATCTTTACCTACAAACTAAATGGAGAGAAAAATATAATCGTTTAGTATGTAATATGTATGCATATTAACTTTCATAAGTCTTCACCTGCAAAAGGAATGCAAAAAAACATGCAATCAGTTTTTAAACTTAATTATCGATCGTCTAATGACAGTGAAACTATATACCAGAAACAGAAGGGACAAAAAACAGGTCATTCAAGGTGTAATGAAGAAGCTAGAGTATCACACAGTATATCCACTACAAATTTTTGGCAGTTGCAAAATGATAATTTACAAATTCAAGCTTTTAATTCACAGGTTTCATGTTCAGTAGTAGACATTTATTGATTCCACATCAGTTCCTTTTTAAGTTATCGAACAATAAAGCACAAAAATTGCATGAATAAAACAAGCGTAAGTCCCAACATACATGCTCCGGGCTCCTCCAACACGCATACACACAGAGACCAAACACAATGCACATGCAAACCAAATGTTACAGTTAATGCCGCATCCCATCTTTATCTGTCCCAAACAAATAGTCTCATTTTGACTTTTTTATAGTCAACAAAAATGAACTTTGACCAACCATTGGTGACGAATATTTGGTCAAAGTTTATTTTTGATGACCATAAAAAGTCAAAATGGGACTCTCTTTCCGGGACAGAGTGAGTATAATTGCAATGAAGTGATTCGGATATAATACCAAATGAATTCATTGATAATCAATCTATTTCTTTCGAACTTCAAATACAACAAAATGGAGAATGTGACCCAATCAAAACAATGGAAGCAAAACCCTATAATTTGAAACAAATCGCAACGGAAGATAGACAGAGACTGCAATATAATCTAATCATTAACACTAGAATCGCTGATTTTGTTTCAAAAACAACAATTTCGATACTATAACACCACAATTCGAACGACATACAAACTTCCAAACACTCAGATCGTAAGAAATTCCGCGATATGCGTATAGATATAGCCAAATTACTCTACAGAATCCGAAATTGGCAATGTTTTGTAGTCAGAATTTACTTAAGAGGGGGTAATTTTGTTCATACCTGCTTGATTACGCATGTGGGAGAGAGAAAAAAAATGTTTGGGGAGGAGAGAGAGAGAGTTCCCGCGTTTCTAAGTAAAATTAGGCAAAATCTTTTTTCAAATTTTACAAGTGCAAATGAGTAAGTGCGCATGCGCAAGACATCTCAGTTGAAAATGTTAAAAGACAAACTAAAGAAAAATGGTGGATATTGTAATTTTATTTTAAGAAAAAACGGTGGATATTGTTTTTGTTTTTTTTTTTGAAATAAAAATGGTGGATTTGTTAAAGAAAAATATTATTTCTTCGGGTTCTTTTAAATTATTTGGCCAAAATATGTTTAACCCCCCTTAAGTTTACACCAAATCCCACTTTGCCACCTCGAACGAAATTTTTCCCAGATTGATACCCAATCTTAAAATTATCCCACTTTGCCACCCAGATCTTAACGACTGTTAGAAACTTAACAGAATATGTAACGAATGGACTAGTTTGTAATGATTATTACTTTTTAAGGGTCAAAATGCAAAGTTTTAAATATAAAGTACTAAAAATTTATTTCTTTTTTCCAAATAATTAACATTATCTTAATTGGGTACCAATCTGGGACAAATTTCGTTCGAGGTGGCAAAGTGGGATTTGCTGTAAACTTAAGGAGGCTAAACATATTTTGGCCAAATTATTTTAATCAATTACTCTCTCAATTCCAATTTAAGGTTTACATTTAGGTTTTACACTCCATTAAGAAAATGATAAAAATTGGGTAACAATGGGAGGTGCCAGGTGGGATAAATTAAAGGAATTTATAAGAACTAACTCCTCAATAGAGACCAAATAGATATACCTCAAACGGTATTCGGTGTTAGTTTCTCATGCGAATGTCACGAGTTCGAATTCTGTAAGGGAGATTTGTGTTAGCTTATTTATAGGCCCAGTTGTAGCCTTCATGGCCTTATGAATTAATAAAAAAAAAAAAAAAAAAAAACTCAATAGATTTTTTTTTTTTTTTTTTGGAGTAATGAATTATGGACAAATTTATTCATTGCCCTATTTTTAGTTGAGAATATAGCAAAGTATGGCCCGTATTTTGAAATGAATAAGAAAAAATGTTACTCTCTCTATCCCTAAATGAATGTCCCAACTATATTTTAAGGGGCATTCTAAAAAAAAATACTTTTTATACATATAAGTGGCAAAGATTCATATATATTCTTGTATTTTTTTTCAAACATTTAATTTTGCATGTATAAAAAGACTAATGGAAAAAAATTGGTAAAACGTATTCGGGGACAAACTTTTAAAGAAATAGGCATTCATTTTGAGATATTTTTTTTTTAAAAAAAATAGACATTCATTTAAAGATATAGGGCGTAACTTTTTGTATTTTAGGATAAAGGGAGTAATAGGTTAATACTTGAATTTAAAGTGAGATAAAAACAAGGTTTTAAAAGCGGCTAGGCGGCCACAGGTGCCGCAGCCGGGCCTAACGCCTAGATGAGACCGAGAATTTAGGTATGATGTATAACATTCAGATAAAATTAGTTTAAAATGACACAATAACATGCACATCACACAACAGAAAATGGAGATGTGATCATCTATACCACAAGTGATCCAATGACTATTCATTGTTAGGGAAAATAACGGTTTTCTCAAAAATGACGGAAATAATAAATGCATATGAAAATGGGGATGGATTTTAGTCGAGGCTTGTGTTGGACACAATCTCCGTAAGAAGTAATTGCCCCGCACTGGTGCTAACGGTTACTGGCAATCTTCTCATAAGATGCAATGACTTTAACTGACGTTAATAGGAGCACTCCAAATTAACGACCTCGGCGAACAAATATAAGTATTTGGAACTTCTGGACTTGAAGGGAATTTTGTAACGACCCGAAAACCCGCCTCTATTTTCTTAGAAATAAATATTTAATTATTTATTTATTGCTTATTTATTTAGTTAAATTATTTATTTATTTAAATAATTATGTGTGCATTTTATGTTTCATGATATTTTCGTGCCTAGCATTTAATTTGTTAATTGTGCTAGTGTAGAGTGTAGAGTCTTAGTTAATGGTGGGGAGTTTGGGTTTATTTGTTCTTGGTAGTAGTAGAAGGGCCTAGGTGTAACATTTTGGGTTAATAATCATCCTCCTCCCTCCACCTCCCTCATCACTCTTCTCTTTCTCCTGTACACACACACACACACACTAGCTTCTCTCTCTCTCCTCCATTGTTAATGGAAGGTAAGTTTCTCCCCCTCCTTCTCTCTTCATTTTGACCATCTTCTATTCACTATTTCTCATTTCTCATTTTATGAAAAATGTTTAGATCGTCGATAGGATCGTGTAGAGCAAAGAAATTTCGAATTCCGTCAACTTTGATAAAATCCGGGTAAGTTACTTTTCCCCCATTTATGCTAAAAATATTCATCCTTAGCTCATTTGATGCTCTAGTTGTTATATATTGCTTCTTGGGTTGATTTGGAATTGATTTGCATTTTATCCATTTTTGTGAAATTTTAATGTTTGAATCATCTCTTGAATTGGGTAGTCTAGATGATGTTATATGAGTCATTTTAGACTTGTAAGTTGTTTTGGTACATTGGTATACTAGTTAGAAGGTTGATTTTTGGTTGAGTGGTGTATTGGTAAGAAAATGGAAGAACCCAGGTCATTTCTGCCGATTTCCGGCAAGACAGTGGTTGTGGGCGACCGCCCACTTTTGGGTTGGGCGACCGCCCAGGTCATCAGTTGTTATGGTGTTGAAACTTTGTTTTGGGCGACCGCCCATGTTGGTGTTGGGCGACCGCCCACGTTGGCTGAACTAAAGGTCTTTATTTTTTATTGTTTTTCGAAGTCAGCTTGGTCTGGGCTCGGGGTACCATTCTAGTTAACTTAAGTTAATACCGTGGAACACTTTAGTGCTTGAGATTGGTTCCTTTGTGAACAATGGTGTTATGGAATTTGATCAAGTATTGTTTGGGAATGTTTGGGCATCTTATGATGTGTTCGTGATTGTTCCAATCGAATTAATTTTGGAAGCCATGGAAGAAATTGTTGTTCTTGAAGTGATTTGTGAAGATTAGGTGATGGATTGTTAGATTGGGATGATGAGTTATGTGTTGTTTGATATATTTGGAGTTAAATGGGGTTTTAATGGAGTTAGAATTGGTTTGGGTCGAGCTCCACAATGGTGGGGAGGTATAAGGGTTGTTATATCATGATTTAGGACAAAAGGAGTGAAATTCGGGTGTATTTTGGGGTCTGGGCGGTCGCCCACTTAGTTTTGGGCGACCTCCCACTTAATCAGCCTCATTTAGCTTGGTATCAGGGTTCCGGGCGACCGCCCACTCAATTCTGGGCGCCCGCCCACTATTTCCAGAATTTAGGTCGATCTTTCGGAGGCCATAACTTCTTCGTCCGGACTCCGTTTTAGGCGTGTAAACTATCGTTTCGAAGCTCTATTCGAGTAATACAAGATGGGATAGGTCGTTCAGTTAAGTTCTAAGTTTTATACTTCGGGATTTCATTGGGCGTTTGAGGTTAAGAGGAGTTGTATCGATCCTTTGTGATCAAGTTTTGCAAATCCAATTGGGTGACCTTGTTGAGTTGTTGTTGAATCATCTTTGTGATATAAGTGAGGATTTCATACTTTGAGACCATTTAATTGAAAGCTATTTTACTAATCGAATTGATTTTAGGATAAGACTTGGACTAGGTTTTAGGCAATGCCCGGTAGTACCTAGAGGGTTGTTATTGAACACCAAAGTGTAGGTTTTGGTCCGGTTGTTATCATGTACTAATAGGTATAACCTTTTAGGTTCGTTTGGAGTGTTAAGAATTGGTTCGTTTTAGGAACGGATGTAAAGAGTGATACGGTGATTGGGTACCTGCGGTTTTGGTTTGCCTTAAGGTGTATTTGTTCAGATTTCCTATTTGGAATTCCAGGTGTAAAGGGATAATTGAGTTCTTGGTCATAGTACTCCTTACGAGTAAACATTTGGGTTCATCTTGGTAATAGTCATTATACTAATTGTGAGCGAACGTTTGGGTGGTACTCTTTATGAGTAACTTGTGAGTATCATCCTTAGGATGTGTTTGGTATGTGCCTTATCTTGGAATCATCATGCTTTATGGTCATTGTTGTTGGACTCTTTTATGAGAAACTTCTTGTATTCGTTATTGTTGATCTCTTCATGAGTAACTGTTTGCATCTTTTGTGATGAGCTTGGCTTGGTTCCCTACTTTGGAATCTTTGGTTGTTTATCGAGCTAGTATTTATTACTTAGCATTTATTTGAAAGTCCAGCTGGTTATTTGTGTTCGAGTCGGGTGTTGGGTATGCTTACTTCTTAACCCTCCTATTTATGTTAGAAATGATTGATACCATCACCTAAGAGTATTTTATGGACTTTGGAACCCTATGTAAGAAGTTTTATAACTTCATTTTGTTTAGCATAGTCCATTTTATAGTATAGGCTTAGAATATAGGACTTGGAGCGAAGGAATGAAGATCTTAGCAAGACTGTGGTTACTGCGCAGGACTCTCTGCGCAGGACATCACTGCGCAGGTCTCCTCTGCGCAGCATTCAACCTTGCACAGTTTTCAATGCATTCAGATCACCTAACTTGGAAAGCGCTCAGAAGATGTACGCTTAGTAGTGCATAAAACGACAAATCCTGCACACTCAGCATAGCCAACGATGGAGATACACTCAAACATAATATTTCAAATGGAGACATCTGGCAACCTTCCAGATGAAGCGTTTGAATGTGGTCTCCATGCTCAGTCTCCAACGGCTCAAAGATACCTGCGCACCAATCACATTGTGCCAGGTCATCAACCTTGATCAGAGCTCCAACGGCTATAAAGGACATCTGCGTACCAATCCTATTATGCCAGCTCATCGTCCTTGCTCAGAGCACCAACGGCTAGTTTTAAAGCTCTCTGCTATAAATAGCCTGCTCATCTTCATTTCCAAGTTGCTAGAGTTTGTGCTTACAAGTATTCCTGAAGTTCCGAAGTTTGCTGCTTACTATTCCCAGATTCAAGAACAATCTTCAAACCTTCATACCTTCAAACTCCTGCCCAGATCCTAAGCCTTATATCACCAGAATTCTTCGTGCTCTTCATCTCTTAGATTCATAGAGCCCAGAATTTCTGAACACACACACACCTCTTGAAGCTTTGATTATTTCGATCATACTTCTAGAGATACACCGGTTTAGTCTAGGATTTGTTCTTCATAGATTATAGATCTTTGAGTTAGTTTGTTCTACATTGTTGTAACTTGTAACTCTCTCATATAATAAGATCTCCATTAGAAAATCCAAGACTAACCATCTTGGTAGAGGACGTAGATCTTTCATTGATCGAACCTCTCCAAATAGCTTGTTCATTATTCTCGCTTTTTACTTCCTGCTTAATCATATCTGAATTACTGCTTTGTTTGATCTTTCAGATTGCTATACTTTGCTGCTGTGCTTGTTATTGCTTATTGCCTTAGAACATTTTATCCAACTCTTTAAGCCAAAACTTAGCGCGTGTTTTTTTATCCTTGCGCAGCTTTTTACTGCGCAGGTGCTGCTTAAAACTTCCGCTGTGCATTTCACACTCTCACTGCGCGCTATACTTAGCTTATTTGAGAACTGTGCGCATAAGCCATTGATTTGCAAAAGGGTTTGAAAAGAATTTTAAAACGCTATTCACCCCCCCTCTAGCATTTTTCATACCCTTGTTGCCCCTTTGTGACCAACAAGTGGTATCAGAGCAAACACCTTCATTAAACTTGCGTTGTTTATCAAGCTTAACAGCTTGGGTGCCGATTCAAGATGGCTTCAAAATCTTGGGCAATGGATAACTATTCACATGTCCCAGTGCTGAATGAAGATCACTTCGAAATCTGGAAGCACTGCATGCTCACTCATTTTTCTTCTATCGACGAGATCCTCCACGACATCGTTCTTGAAGGACCCTACATTCCTATGAAGGCTAATCCTGATGCTGCTACAAATAAGGAGAATCCTACCATCAAGAAAAACAAGGAGGAATGGACTGATGAAGAAAAGAAATGGGTTGGATATGATGGAAGAGCAAGGAACATCATTCTTAGCACTCTAGACCTCTCCACGCACAATCAAATTGTGAGCGGTGGAACTGCAAAGGAACTATGGGATGCTATTGAAGGATATGTGAATGGAGACAAAGTAAGCAAGGAAAACAAAAGATTTGTGGTGCAAAGAAAATTCAACTGCTTCATGAGAAAAGATGGTGAAACCTTGAAACAAACCTATGATCGCTTCTGTGCTGTTGTAAACTCCTGTAAATCTCTTGGAACTACTTTCACTAATAAAGAAGTCAATTCTCAATTCTTAGATGCGCTAGGTTCCAGATATGTGCACAAAGCAAGTCATCTAGAAGATTCTGGATTTCTAGATACTTGGCCTCTGCGCAGCTTATACGCTAACTTAAAAGTGTATGAGCTAAAGCTTGATCGAATCGACGAAACTGAAGGCAAAGGAAAGCTTGTTTCCTATGTTGCGCAAAAGGAACCTGCGCCTACTCAAACCTCAGACAAAGTCTCTACTTCCTCTTTACTCGAAATGGATGATGATGATTTCGCTATGTTCGTTAAGCGATTCCAAAAATTCAGGAAATTCTCTAAACCTGGATCCTCTAGCAAACCACCTGCTAAATTCTCTCGTGGCAGAGACTCAAAGAAAGATGAAGAATTGGTCTGCTACAACTGCAGAAAGCCCGGTCATTTTGCTTCAAAATGTCCCACTCCAAAATATGAGTACATGAAGAGGAATAATGCGCAGAGATCATCAAGGCAGCGCGGAATGGTTGCTGAAGAAGACCCTGCTGAGAAGCAACTCAAGACCTGGATAGAGACTGACACTGAAGACAGTGATGATGATGACTCTGAGGATGGACTGCTCTGCTTAGTGGCCAATGCCGATGCTGATAGCGATTCAGACAATGATCCCAAAATGGACACAAAGGCTGCGCCAGGTACTATTCAGAAGAAAGGTCCCACCATCATAGAACTGGCAGAAATGGGACATCTAACTCCAACCAGACAGAATGGAAAGTACTTATTTGCCAGAGCAGACCTAACGAAGAAATTTGTTGCTGCGCCAATACGCAAAGAATCTCTTGAAATTCCTGCTGAAATTGTAATAGAAAAGGATGACTCTGCTGCTGAGCGCGAGTCTATTTTTCAGCAAGCTGAAAAGGTAATCAAAAGATTCAATTCTATGAAAGAAGCAGTGGACTTATCAATTGGAGAAATTTCACAGCTTAAGACGGAGAAAACTCTTTTAAAATCTGAGATCACCCTCCTTAAGGAGCAGATTAAGAGCATGACTCCTCTTACTGAAAAGAACCGTTTTCTTACAGATCAAAATGCGCTATTTAAAGTAAGAAACAAAGAATTGGCTGCTCAAGTAGCTGATCTCACAAAGATCACTGATGAGTGGACCAAATCTCGTGTCACTATGGATCAAATTTTAGAATCCCAAAAAGCCAGTGGAGATAAGGAAGGCTTGGGGTTCTCAACTAGTGACAACTTTAAATGCGCCGTTTGCTCTGAAAGAGAAAATGATTTTACACCACAGCAAACTAGTGAAATTCCTAAAGCAAAGCATTCTGCTTCAATGGGTAAAGGACAGGAGAAAGTCCAGAGACAAAATTTCCATTATGTCTACCCAAAGAAGCAAACTGGAAAAGCCAATGGTAAGGCTAAAGTTGAACCTGCGCATGACAGTTCATATTCTAACTATGGCTGCGCTTCAACTTCAAATGTCAAATTTGCGCAGAAGGGTCATGCGCATGAAAGCCATGCGCCCCAACGCCAGATGCGCATTCTTAAGAAAAGCGCACCCAAACCTCAGAAAATGATATTTGTCAAAGCTAGTTCAACTGCCCCAGTTCAGAAGGCTAAGCAAAAGAAAAGTAAAGAGTTTGTAAAAACCCAATCTATAAGTGGCTTTCATCATTGTGTTGTGTGTGATGGTTTAGGTCACAAGGCTGCAGAATGCCTTTTGCGATTTGCTCCTAATGCCAAGGGACGTAAAAATCCTAAGGTCAGACAGGAGTGGGTTGTCAAAAGTTGCTAACCCTAGGACCCAAGAATAAAGGGGACCTGCGTTCTTAATGTCTATCTTTCAGGTCTCCTGCTTCACTGCGCACTCTTCACAAGCTAAAGCGCATATATGGTACCTCGACAGTGGATGCTCTAGACACATGACTGGAGATGTCACTGCTCTTGAAGATGTGCATGAAGGAAGAGGTCCCTCTGTAACTTTTGGAGATAACAACAAAGGGCACATAGTTGGATATGGAAAAATCAGAAAAGATAAAGTGTGCATTGAGAAAGTTGCGCTCGTAGAAGGTCTCAAACACAACCTGCTCTCCATATCACAATTCTGCGATAAAGGTTTGGAATGCCACTTCACTGCAACGCACTGCTACATCAAAGATGGCATATCCAGACTAACTTTGCTCACAGGGACTCGTAAGACTAATGTTTACATTATTGATCTTACTGCTGTAAATTCTATCACTAATCTCTGTTTTGTAGCAAAGAATGTTAGTGAAAGCAGCTGGCTATGGCATAAGCGCTTAAGTCATTTGAACTTCAAATATTTGGCTAAGCTTGGAAGGGAAAATCTTGTCAAAGGACTTCCCAAAGTAGCAGACCATCATGATAGAAAATGCGCAGCATGCCAGCTCGGTAAACAACCTAAGCAGTCTTTCTCCAGCAAGATTGCTTCCTCAACTTCCAAATGTTTACAACTGCTTCACATGGATTTGTTTGGACCGGTCACCACCGCAAGCATTGGAGGAAACAAATATACCTTAGTCGTGGTGGATGACTACTCAAGATACACATGGGTCGAAATGATGATATCCAAAGATGACTGCTATGATATCTTGACTGCGCTATTTCGAAAGCTCCAAACTCAAAAAGAAGACGACATCGTGAGTGTTAGATCAGACAATGGAACTGAATTCAAGAATAACGGTGTTTCTCAATACTGCGATGACCATGGAATTGATCACAATTTCTCTGCTGCTGGAGTTCCTCAACAAAATGGCGTTGTGGAAAGAAAGAATCGCACGTTGATTGAGGCTGGAAAAACAATGATAGCAGAAGCTAAGCTTCCAAAGTATTTCTGGGGAGAAGCTGTCAACACTGCTTGCTTTACTCAGAATAGATCCCTCATCAACAAAGCCTACAACAAGACTCCATATGAGCTATGGAGAGGAAGAGCGCCCAACATTTCTTTCTTCAAGATCTTTGGCTGCAAATACTATATCCTATACAATAGCAAAGATCATAGAGGTAAATTCGACGCCAAAGCAGATGAAGGTATTTTCGTTGGGTATGCCAAACATTCTAAAGCTTTTCGTGTTTTTAATAGAACTACTCTAGTAATTGTAGAATCTGTACATGTTACTTTTGATGAGCATTCTCTCCTTGAGCCACATTTGGCTCCAAATGATTCTGATGATTCTGCTGAGCATGTTGAGACAGGTACGCAGCCTCAAACTGCACCTGCGTAGAATGATAATCAAGTTAATCAAAATCAGAATCAAGCAAGTCCATCGCATGCGCATACACCCGATGCTGCGCCAGAAGTGACGACTCCTGATGCGCAAACTCCTCCTCCTGCGCATGATGTTTCTCCGCTTCAGCAAATCACTTTTGATGATCTTGATGCTGGAACAAATGAAGTACCCATTGAAGATCTTCGTATTCCTACCACTCAACCTAACTTACCTCCCGAGGTTCGTGAAGTTAGAGATCATCCAACTTCAAACATCATTGGTGATCTCAATGTAGGGGTTCGTACTAGGAGAGTATCAAACTTTGATGATGAATATCACTCCTTTATCTCTCAAATCGAACCAAAGAAGGTTGACGAAGCGCTCCAAAATTCAAGCTGGGTTACTGCTATGCAAGAAGAGCTAAATCAATTTGAGCGCTGCAAGGTTTGGACCTTAGTACCCAGACCTCATGATCAAGGCGTCATTGGTACAAAATGGGTATTCAGAAACAAGATGGATGAGAATGGAAGCATCACAAGAAACAAAGCAAGGTTGGTTGCGCAAGGCTATAGGCAAGAGGAAGGAATCGACTACGATGAAACATTTGCGCCTGTAGCAAGACTTGAAGCTATAAGAATTTTCTTAGCTTATGCGTCTCACAAGAAATTCAAGCTTTATCAAATGGATGTGAAGAGCGCATTTTCTCAACGGTGAACTCCAAGAGACGGTCTACGTAGCACAACCACCTGGATTTGAAGATAGCAGATTTCCAAATCATGTCTTCAAGCTTCAAAAAGCTTTGTATGGACTTAAGCAAGCTCCAAGAGCATGGTACGATACCCTATCAAAATTCCTGCTAGAGAAAGGCTTTAAGCGCGGTAAAATCGACACAACTCTTTTTATTGCTAAGTATAATGATCATTCTTTACTTGTTCAAATTTATGTCGATGATATTATATTTGGTTCTACTAATGAGTTACTTTGTAAGCGCTTCGCGAAGCTCATGAAAAGCAAGTTTGAAATGAGCATGATGGGAGAACTCACTTTCTTCCTCGGGCTTCAAATCAAACAATTGAATGATGGCATCTTCATAAATCAAGCCAAGTACACAAGGGACTTAATCAAGAAATTTGGACTTGAAAATGCTAAAGCATACGACACTCCAATGGCCACTGGCAATAAGCTTGACAAAGACTTAAAAGGTAAGAAAGTTGATCAAACTTTATATCGAGGTATGATTGGCTCTCTTCTTTATCTTACTGCAAGTAGGCCAGATATTATGTTTAGTGTTTGTGTCTGTGCGCGCTATCAAGCAGACCCTAGAGAAGCGCACTTAGCTGCTGTTAAACGCATTATTCGTTATCTTTCTGGAACTATTAACCTTGGACTTTGGTACACCAAAGATTCGAATTTCGATTTGCTAGGTTATTCAGACGCAGACTACGCAGCATGCACAATAGACAGGAAGAGCACAAGTGGGACTTGTCATTTCCTTGGAAATCGACTTGTTGCGTGGGCAAGCAAGAAACAAGCTGCTGTGTCCATTTCCACTACTGAAGCTGAATACATTGCTGCTGGAAGCTGCTGCTGCCAAATCCTTTGGATGAAGCAACAACTAGTGGACTACGGAATTAATGAAGGAAATTGTCCAATTTTTTGCGATAATATGTCCACCATAGCAGTATCCAACAATCCTGCCATGCATTCAAAGACAAAGCACATCGACATCAAATATCATTTTCTCAAGGACCACGTGGAAAAAGGAAATATTCACTTAGAGCACGTGGGCACAGACAATCAAATTGCTGATATCCTCACAAAGGCTCTTGACGCAAAGAGATTTGCTTTCTTGAGAGGAGAAATGGGTATGCTTGAACTTAGCTAATTGTCCATATGATTTGTCAATACTAATGAGCTTGTGTTTACTTGATATATTTCTAAGATAGGTAATGCCTCATGCACCTGCGCATATGAAGCGCACAAGATGTTGCGCACAAGGCACAATTTTTGAGTTTTCGAAGAAACTCCGCGCATTATATTGATGCGCATGAACCTCACGCGCATACCCCGTGGACCTCAGTAAATCATTCTTCCAGTTTCTTCTCCCTTAGATCCCTTAAGTGGTCAATGCGCAGACAAAGATTCAAGAGCTATGCCAGTATGCTATAAGCCATTGATTGTGCCATTAAGGGGGAGAGTTATCTAACAAAGGCTAATAGGGAGAGAACAAAGGATTTAAGGGGGAGAGATTAAGGGGGAGAGTAATCTATCAAAGGCAAAAAAAATTCCAAATTGATGCTCCCACTTCAAATAATTGAAGCTCTGCGCAAAGCATTTGGGAAGCTACAAGATGAAGTGCGCAGAGCTCTCTCAAAGGTGAACTCAACTTATAATGCATCATTGCTTTTCCCAAAACCTTGTTCAATTCAAACTTTCTGTTTGTGGAACAATGAACGCATTATTTCAAACTTCATGCGCATATACTTAACTGCTCATATCTCCTGTGCATGATGTTTTAAACATTCAGTTTAAACGCATACCAATCCTAAACTTATATTATCTGTATGCACTGAATGATATTTCTGTCTTTCCCATATTGTAAGTTATATCTTTTGGTTAGACTAGAAATCTATAACATTGGCTAGTGTGTGCATTGACTTGAGGCATGATTTACCATTCACATTTTATGGACATGTTATTATCAAGTACAATGAATTGCCTTTGTTATAGTAGGTAATGGCATCAATCCTTTAGGGGGAGATTGTTGGGTATGCTTACTTCTTAACCCTCCTATTTATGTTAGAAATGATTGATACCATCACCTAAGAGTATTTTATGGACTTTGGAACCCTATGTAAGAAGTTTTATAACTTCATTTTGTTTAGCATAGTCCATTTTATAGTATAGTCTTAGAATATAGGACTTTGAGCGAAGGAATGAAGATCTTAGCAAGACTGTGGTTACTGCGCAGGACTCTCTGCGCAGGACATCACTGCGCAGGTCTCCTCTGCGCAGCATTCAACCTTGCACAGTTTTCAATGCATTCAGATCACCTAACTTGGAAAGCGCTCAGAAGATGTACGCTTAGTTGTGCATAAAACGACAAATCCTGCACACTCAGCATAGCCAACGATGGAGATACACTCAAACATAATATTTCAAATGGAGACATCTGGCAACCTTCCAGATGAAGCGTTTGAATGTGGTCTCCATGCTCAGTCTCCAACGGCTCAAAGATACCTGCGCACCAATCATATTGTGCCAGGTCATCAACCTTGATCAGAGCTCCAACGGCTATAAAGGACATCTGCGCACCAATCCTATTGTGCCAGCTCATCGTCCTTGCTCAGAGCACCAATGGCTAGTTTTAAAGCTCTCTGCTATAAATAGCCTGCTCATCTTCATTTCCAAGTTGCTAGAGCTTGTGCTTACAAGTATTCCTGAAGTTCCGAAGTTTGCTGCTTACTATTCCCAGATTCAAGAACAATCTTCAAACCTTCATACCTTCAAACTCCTGCCCAGATCCTAAGCCTTATATCACCAGAATTCTTCGTGCTCTTCATCTCTTAGATTCATAGAGCCCAGAATTTCTGAACACACACACACCTCTTGAAGCTTTGATTATTTCGATCATACTTCTAGAGATACACCGGTTTAGTCTAGGATTTGTTCTTCATAGATTATAGATCTTTGAGTTAGTTTGTTCTACATTGTTGTAACTTGTAACTCTCTCATATAATAAGATCTCCATTAGAAAATCCAAGACTAACCATCTTGGTAGAGGACGTAGATCTTTCATTGATCGAACCTCTCCAAATAGCTTGTTCATTATTCTCGCTTTTTACTTCCTGCTTAATCATATCTGAATTACTGCTTTGTTTGATCTTTCAGATTGCTATACTTTGCTGCTGTGCTTGTTATTGCTTATTGCCTTAGAACATTTTATCCAACTCTTTAAGCCAAAACTTAGCGCGTGCGTTTTTATCCTTGCGCAGCTTTTTACTGCGCAGGTGCTGCTTAAAACTTCCGCTGTGCATTTCACACTCTCACTGCGCGCTATACTTAGCTTATTTGAGAACTGTGCGCATAAGCCATTGATTTGCAAAAGGGTTTGAAAAGAATTTTAAAACGCTATTCACCCCCCCCCCCTCTAGCATTTTTCATACCCTTGTTGCCCCTTTGGGACCAACATCGGACGATGGGAAAGATTATAATGGAACGAGCCAAGTCCATTATAATGTTGACCATTGTTTTGCCCATATTTTCCTCTTCCAGATTGGCCTTGGAATGAGATGAGCTAGCTTCCATTGTGAAGTAGTCTAGCTAACTTTTTGGAGTATGACTTTGTGGCATATCTCCCGTCCTTTGTGACATGTTACTTGGTTATTGTTCCGGTACCGGGGTTGTGATCTTCAGCTGTTTATGCTGCTACAAAGATTGGTTGACTGATTGATTGGTCGGTTCTGACCGGGGTTTACTCTTCATCTATTATGCTACTATGAAGATGGTTTGATTGGTTGATCGGTTGAAGCTGCGCAGCGATTGTTCTATTGGTTTGGTGAAACCTTGGCTCAGTATCCTTTGTAACGTGTTTATTTCAGTCTTATGTGCTGCATGATGAGTTAGTCGTTATTTCCAACTGGTATGGGACAGTTGGTGATAGAGAGCTTTCTCATTTGTTGTTATATGATTTACTTGCTCAGCTATATAATTGATTTGCATGATATTATGCCATGTAGATGCATTTAGTAACTTACTGAGATTTTATCTCACCCCGTTTCTTGTTTCAAATTGTTTTTTCCTTAACACCCCCCCCCCAGGAAAGCAAGTGGTATCCTTTGAAGTCCGATGTATCGGGAGTCTTCTGAGCAGGTTGATCGCCTTTGGGATAGTTGCTCTTTGGAGCCTTTACGTATTTTATTGTGGGTTCGTAGTCGTTCAGTGTTTTTTTATATACGGTTGTACTTTGGGCATTTTTGTTAATAGTTGTTCTTGCTTCCTCGTTTGTTTCTAGTCTCCGAGTTATAATCTCGTTGAGGTATTGTTTGTTGGTATTGGTTTTATAAGTTGAATTCACGCGCCCGGTTTGGTATTTAGCATTTTTGAGATGTATATTGTAAATTTTATATTTATGGATTTTTGGAATTTCCGGGGCGTGACAAATTTAATGCTTCAATATGCTCTCTATCTCTCTCTATCTCTCTCTCTCTCTCATTTGCTACTATTGAATGCTTAATCACTAAATGATTCGAATGAGGAATTGACCATCCTGGAGGGGCTATTTATAGTTTCTGTCACAGGGACCTGTTGGGGAATAGGCACAATTTGGAACGGATCAATCCTGGCCGTTGGACCACACTTGATCGAGGAACCAGATTCAGCGACCCGGCCCCGATCCAGTGTGAACGGGTGCAACCCCTTACCGCTCCAACTGCCATCCGATCCGCGCACATACACGAACGAACAGGGATCTGATCCACCGCTCCAAGCTCATATTTGGCCCACTTGCCTGGCAGCCCAAACCGAAGCCCATCTAATCATACCAGGCCCAACCGCCACAAGCCCGCCTGAACTGGACCGAGCCGCACCCAACCCACACGCATGGACCGAACCACTGGACCGCTACTGAGCCGAATTTTGTCAAAAAATTAAGGCTCCACAGCTCCCGATGCGAAGTGCAAAGTGTACCCTAAACCGCCCTTCGCGGGTTGTGGGTCAATATTGAGCTAGTAAAAAATTAGCTCAATTGACCACTAGCTAGCATGGTTGGCCCAAATGGCCACTTAGCTTGTATGATAGGAAGCCCACACTTGATTGATACCACTTTAGATGAGCTATATTAAATACTCTCATCCTTTTCATTTTCCAACCAATGTGGGATATATGGATTTCCATATTTCCAACTCTTCATAAACTTATTTCAAGTTGCATACTTTGGGCATTAATTTCTCATTCACCCGGAAATAGTTTTGAGTAAATAAATGCATTTTCCTAATCTACACTAAATGTAGATTTCAATTTAGCAACTTATTTTCATTTACACAAAATGAAACTATTTTGAAAAGTTGGTCAAAATGTGGTCAAACCACATTTGTCAAACCCATTTCCAACATCATTGTTAACATTATAATTATTTTAGTTTCAGTAACTTATAACCGTTTGATCAATTGTGGTACACAAATGGTACAAAAAAAGTGATACAGAGGATCTCATTTCCAGAAAATGGTATTATCTAGCAAGAGGAGATAAAACAACCTTAAAACATAATAAATAGCTGACGTTTGTTTTGCTATAAGCATTTAGATTTTCTGTTTCGACACTAAGTGCAGCAGTGAACCAATATAGTTTTATTCAACTCCAACTACTGTCAAGTAGTTCTAGTACAATATGTGTGGGTGCGGATAAGATTGACATTTTTCATAGGTAAAGTAGTTCTAGTACAGTATGGGTACGTGACGGTAAGCTATATACAGTATATTTCATACTCCTTCCGTCCCGCTCGAAATAGGATTCTTAGTCAACTGAATTATACCTTGATCAATAATTTAAGGAAAAATAATGATGCTAATAAAATTGTAAAAAGGGGGAGACTAGGGTGCGACGGTCGCATGGCGTGCGACCGTTCCCGCCAAATTCGATTTTTTTTTTTTCGTTTTTTTTTTTCCAGCCATTTCTTTCTGCCAACAAAAGTAACAATTTTTATAAAGGAAATGTAACACTTTTTTCTCATATGTAACACTTTTTTCTCTTCATAAATTTACCACAATTTTGCTGAAATAAATGAAAGATAACATAAGATTAACACCTAAAACTAATTTAACATTTTATAATAATGAATGTAACCTTTTTTTCTCAATTGTAACATTTTTCTAAGGATTTACATTAAAATTGAAATGCAAAACCGATTATATACATATTTTTTACTTTTAAAAAAAAAAAAATGTAACATTTAACCTATAAACTGTTACATTCATCTATATAACATGTTACAATCATATATGCACTGTGTTACATTCAATTATTACTTTTCCTAACCACAAAAACTATTTATATTATTTTGCAAAACTGCTGTTATAGCATGCAATAAAGTGTTACTTTTTTAAGACCAAACTGTTACTTTCTCCATAAGAACGTGTTACTTCTCAGGAGACGAGCAGCCCAATTTTTTTTGTGTGTTAAAAATTATGTTTTTTTTAAAAAAAATTCAAAATATATCATGACCTATATATTTTTGTTCGTCTCGTCGAGACGAACACAACGGTATTTTTAAATATATTTTTTTACTTCAAAATCTCAAGATATAGCATTTTAAAAATATGGAAGGTTTTTTTAAAAGTGTGTGACACGTGTCGCGTGCTGAGTGGAGGAAGGGCTTGCTGGGCGAGTGGGGCGCTGGAGCATCCATAGATCTCCGGGTTTTGACCCATGGAGGATCCGTCTCACAGCCGTGAGACGGTCTCACAGGAGAATTTGTCTTGTAAAAATTGTTATTGTAACACGGTTAATAATAAATAAAATAACTATTTTGAGATTTTCATTAGGATTATTATTTTTCTTTCAAATTATTGGTCAAAGTATAGTTAAATTGACCAAAAATCTTATTTCTAGCGGGACGGAGGGAATATGTTTTAAGATTATAAGACAAAAACTCTTGTGCGAACAGCACAACCCGTCTCATCCATGAGACGGGTTTTTTTTTGCCCACCCGACCCGGCCCATTGAACCGGCTCCAGGACCCAGGGGTCGACCCTGCCACGTGGCAGCCTCTTATAGGCCTTTTTTTTTTTTTTTTCTTATTTTGATATTATTTTTTTCGGTTTGTCAAAAGTAATAGTTACTATAACTTAATGTAATGACTGTATACATATAAAGTAACAGTTTGTATACATAAAAGTAATACATATATACAGAAAAGTAACAGTGTTTTTTTCTATGTTTTCTTCGTTTGCCAAAATTAATACTTATTACAACTAAAATGTAACGAACGTGTTACTTATATGTAATAATGTTTATACATAATTGTAACACACACACACACACACACACATATATATATATATATATATATATATATATATATATATATAGAAAAAATAATAATTCAACCATTTACATTTTTAGAGCTAAAAACACTTGATTAGTGTTACATGTAAAAGTATTACATTATCTATAAAAATATGTTATAATTTCTTTTATTAAAGTGTTACATTTACTTGTACAAACAATTACATTCATATATATGAGTTGTTACTTTTCAAATGTTACTTTCTTTCAAAAAATTAAATCAAAATACACAATATTTAACATTTTTGCAAAAGCATTATTACATTTCATTATAAATGATAATTACATTTAGATATTGTTTGGGTTACATGTAATTATAGTTAGTATTACATTTGAAAAAATGGGTAAAACGAGCTTTTGTGTTTGTAAAACAGGTGTTACGTTTACTTATGATTAATGTTACCTTATATATATACAGTCATTACATTAAGTTATGGTAACTATTGCTTTTGGTAAACGACGGAAAAGCCGAAAAAATAATATAAAAACTCAAAAAATAAAAAATAAAAAACTATGGGAGGCTGCCATGTGGCGGGTCATGCCCCATGGGTCATGGGTCGACCCGTCTCATACATGAGACGGATCCCCTTGTTCTCATGGGGGTAAATACTAAATACAGACAAAATTATATACAGGGAATGAAATATTCCAACGCTGCCCTTGCCCGTCTCGTGTAAGTATACACGGGATGTCATCTACAATCTCGTGTATATATACACGTGATGACTCGTGTATCCACACGAGATTTCACGTGTACATATACACGAGATTGTAGATGACATCTCGTGTATACTTACACGAAATAGTGTCTGAACCTGCATTTTCACAACAGCAACAGCAAAAGCAACAAGAAACAGAACTAGAACTGAAATTTGATTCTTAATATGATAGCACATTTCCACAAAACAGTGGGAGAGACCAATAGACCATTACACATATACTATCGCCAAATTGTATACGAAATAAAAGTGTTAACAAGGCTTATGCATATAATTCAAACATCCAAACATTCATACAAACTTGATAATTCAAAAACCATTACACATATACTATCTCCTACGTAATCTTTCTCTTCTTGCATCGTTATCCTGATCATAGAGTTCATTGAATGCTGCTATCATATCTCGGTATTGGAGGATCAGTTGACTTGCGCTTGGATCACAGTGTTCCCTCCAAGTGTTCGGTGGTGGTGGTATTGGGTAATCATTGCCTGACATGTGCAGCTGCAAAAGTAATAACAGTTAAATACAATGAATTTAAGTAAGACAATTAAATATAACTAATATAGATGAGATTGTTAAGTATAACGAATTTAAATAATATTGTTAAATTTAACGAATTAAAGTATCATACCAATATAAAATGGTTTGTCACTTGTCCCACCACAACTGTGTTTACCGGTGGTCCTACTCCTGCTGGTACAGTCACTGGAAGGCAAATGGAAATTGAGTAAGAGAGATACATAGAGCTATACTCCATGACAGAAACTAATACATATCTATTTCCTACTGAACCAATAAACTTTCAAGTTATAAAACCCACAACTAAATAAATCCAAGTAATTCAAAACACCATAATCAGTAATACATAAACCCTATCTCCTAAATGCGACCTCCTAAAATCTCGTGCGCCCGTCTAAGACCAGCTATGACGTCCTCGGGGAGCCTGACATCAGTCAAAAATGGAAGTATGATACCTCGTGCCTGTGCAACCTCTGTAACCCCAGGCTGCGGTGGAACATCAACTGGGGGAGGTGGGGGAGGTGGAATGTCAACGGGGAGATCGTGTATCGGATTAGATATCCGAACATGACTCCTAGTCAGAAACCACTCCATATAATCTGCAGTCACAGGAGAAGATGTAGTCACTAGTGGCCCCCAACGGGGAACGGGCCTGAACTCCTCCATGTTGTAGTCCACCCACGAGTCCCAAACATGATCCTGGTCACCATAGTCCTTCTGGTACCCCTTCTGACCCTTTGACAAAATGCATGTCGTGGGAGCCACGGGGGGCTGTCTGGGGAACCTCTGCCGGTACCCGAACTGCCTAGTAACACGATCAGGCATGTACGCCTCAGTGATGTCACAAAAACGTATAACCCCCCTGAAGCATGAAACCGGCAGAATCGCGTCCGCTCCGGTACCATAAGGAGTCCAAAGAACCTGTGAGTAGACTTTGTTAGGCAAAGTCTACACAATAACGGAGGGAGTGTAACAATTTGAAAAAGTTTTAATATGAATAACTCACCCTGTCAACATGCATCGTGTCAAGAGTTCGGCGATACTGCACTAGATGCTCTAATCCCCTCCTAGCTGTATCAGTCCGTGACCATCTACGGGCTCTCGGCTGCCCCTGCTGCCAGTGCGGGTCAGAAACTCGCCGGAAATCCAGTAAGTACTCGTATATCCAGGCCTGAGATGTATGTAAAAAAGTATTAAATACAAATCAAATGCAACATGTAATTACAGATGGGGGGGGGAGTCGACAGAGTAAAAAGAAAGTGAATAGAGTAAGATGTACCTCTAGCAGAGTCGCACAACCACCCATCTGCTTGCATCCGGATCTGGACGCTTTTCCCAACTCTCGGTATAAGTATGCCAACGTAGCTGATCCCCAGGAGAGAGTGGGGAGTGTCTCAAGATCCATGCACAGGGGAAGGTAGGCTGCGGGTGTTGGTAGTGGTGCCCTAGGCACGTTTAATAAACGTTGTAATTGTTATCATTTATTTCATATCAATAAAGAGATGTTTTGATTATTATTGTTGTTCATGTTTACTCATAATAATCCCCGTCCCTAGTACTTGTTAAGCACTAGTATAAAGGCTAAATGATCATGAAATGATCATGAGATAATCATGTTAGATTTATGGGTACTTGTTTGGAACAAGGTACTGGACATGACCCGCTGTATGAGATTTATGTCATGGTCTATGTCGTACATATATCTCATATTAGTTATGTCATTTGAATCCTTAGACATGAAGTTATTATAGTCTTCCACTTGATGAACATTGTGTTTGACATATTCAAACGCTACCTTAACACGGTAGTTATAAAGGGTATGATTGGCATAATCGGATTCCCGTTGGGAAGAATAATAAGCTAAATGAATTTGTCCCTCCACGGAGAGATGTCAAGCTTGGGCCCCTCGAAGGAATGATGTTGATGAAATGTTCGGCCGAAGTCAAATGGATTGATTAGATCAATAGCATTTGAATTATCAACATATTCGGAATCGAGAAAGTATTGAACAAAACAAGTTGACCGTTTGACCATGACTTGTGTTCAATGACATCGTGGACAAAGGGATTATGACATATTCTAAAGGAATGCGAACTTGTATCTAGTTATACTATTTGGGTAGGTATGACGGTTTGCTAGAACCTAATCATATCTTATGGGATCATGTTTGAGCCCATTGCCAACTTAGTATAATCCTAGAGGGTCACACACAATAGAACGAATCTTAAAGAAAAGGACTATATTGGCATTTAGGGTCGGAGGACTTCCAAGGAATTTCTGGAAAGATCTGGGCCTCCTGGTCAACCAAGCGGGCGCTTGGGTTGTACCAGGCGGGCGCCTGTTCAAGCCGGAAAAGGACTGGAGTTTCTGCCCAAACAGGCGGGCGCCTGGGTGGTACCGGGCGGGCGCCTGGTGCTCCCGATTGGGAATTTCCTAATTCGATTTAGGAAGGTTTTTGGCACAAGATTCCTATTTGGAATAGGTCTTAATTGTGTATAAAAACCCCAATTCGGCCAGACCATATTGACAAGTGCTTTTGTGAGTCTCAAAGAGTTTGAGAGAGATTTTATTTTGTTCTAAGATATCATTGATTGAGGAACAAAATAATTCACAAACAAATTCCATATAGTTCTTTATTATATTGTGAAAGTGTGTTTCATAATATTGGTCTAGCAACCAAGATCAAAGAAGCTCCTTTGATATTCGTTCGAAGTGTGGATACCGCTAGAGGGTGAAAATCATCATCTTCAAAGTTCGTGTTCAAGCTTGTGATCGTGATCAAGTCTTCAAGTATCTCCACCAAAGATCAAGAGAAAATTCATAGCCATCAAGGGTTAGTTATTCCTCTATTCATCTTGTTGTATTTGATTTAATCATATGAACGGATCCATGGCCTTGGGTTTCTTAAAATTTTAATTGCTATATTCCGCTGCGCATGTTACTACGAAACCCAACAGTGGTATCAGAGCCCCGTTCATGTTGATTAATTCAATACTTGGATCATGTTGTGTGTATATAAATTGTTTATGTGCCAAGCATGATATGAATATTGGATTATATGATGTTTATGTGTTTTGTGATTTTATGTGGTTTATTGTTTTTCCAACTTTAATCGCACGATTCAATCGCAATAAAAATTATGTGGATTCTGAATTATTTCGATTATTGATTTTTGATTGGATCAAAGTTTTAATAATCGGGGAAAAATAATTTTGAGACAAAATTTTCGAACTTTAAAATTCTATGATATTCTGGCCATTCAAGCGGGCGCCTGGTCCTTTGCAGGCGGGCGCTTGGTGGTCAAAATATGTTCTGATTTTGGTTAAAATCTGAATATGGAATTTTCGATAAATCCAACAAAACCAGTAACAAGACCACTTCAGACTTGCTGATCTAGAATGGGTTTTGGGTAGTTGGCTTGTGTGTGGATTTTGGGGTTTGATTTTCCTATTTGTTTTAGTCTTGTGATTCCTAGATTGGTTCAAGTTTTGGATGGCTAATCTGCGTTCATCGAGATTGTGTTTCCCAAAATTGATCGCAATCAAAGTTTCAAAGATAAAACGAAGTTAGAATTATGAAGAGTTCATAATTGCTAAAATTGAGAAACAAAGTTCTTGATTCAATGATTGGAGATCCATGTGGAATTGTGAATGCAATTGGCCTACGTTCATCGAGACCATCTATTGCTTAGTTTCGGCCACATGGACTACTTTCTTGGTTTCTTGAATTAGTGCGGGATTGTGGTTGCCTAATGGCTTAGTTCGACCGCACTTCTTGTTGTCTTGATTTGGAGATAATAACCAAAGTTAAAATAGCCTCATCCTCATAATTATAGAGAAACTAATGACACATAAATATCATGCTTAAATTAATAGAGATTAATTTAGTGGCTAAACTTGATGTGTAACATGTTTATATTATGTGCTCATAAATGTGTTATATGCTATATGTGATGAACCTTCAAAGAAAGTTTTAAGTCTTTTATTGCCATGCCATGATTAAAACACTTGTTAGTACATAAGTGACTCTAATGTAGATTCGCCCTAGCGAGATGCATTAAATTTATTTATGTATGAGCAAGATAGATAATGTTGGCACGCCCTAGCGGGACACATTAACTATGCGTTTAAAATGGTTGGACTTAATTAGGCGTCAAAACAGTTTTGGGCCTAGCAAAGATGAGGTTTAACATGCCTTTTGAAATTGGATTTCTTAAGAATCTCGTAAAAGGAACTAAGAGTCATATGAGATATGATTGACAAGAGTTGTCTACCTAATTAATTTGATTTTGTGTGATCCGCCTTAGCGGACTTGAAATTAAATTAAAGATCTTAGCCCAATTAAATATATTATACATTGGATGTATATGAAGGTTATATAAATTA
>JAOWBW010000806.1:0-139629 GCA_026119855.1 Campanula takesimana | reverse complement strand
AAGTGTTCAATATCATTTGCTCATATCAATCTACTCGGGATCGATAAATCATTGGAAAACATAAGTTGACGTTGGACCATGACTTATGTCCAATAGGATATCGCGTGACAAAAGGATTGTGATATGTTCTATAAGGTTACTTTAGACTTTCAAAGTTATAGTAATTGGGTAGTCATAATGTCTTGCTTGAGAGTCCGTTTATGACTTACGGTTCTAACTGGTTCGGACTCGTTGGCAAAATAGTATATATCCTATTGAGTCACACACAATAGAAACGGATTGGAAAAAAAGCTGAAAAATGGGATTTTACTGAATGCGACCGTACGGCCACAAATCCACTGTACGGATCCAATGAAGCCGTACGGCTGGCCCCCCGGCTTTGTACAATTTGTTCAGTTTTCTTGTTGCACAAGGAATCCCGATCCCAAATGGAATTAGATCAGACCCTCATATAAGATATTCAGCCGAGTTTGACAGCCTCTAATGTTGATTTTGGAAATCAATAACCATTGTTTTAGAAACAATAAAACATAGAGAGGTAGGATTATTTATTTAGTGATCCATGATCATCAAAATACAATAATCAATGAAGCAAGATAATTCCTACGAAGAAATCGTTTCTTCGTCAAGTCTTGGGTCTAGCAATCCAGATCAAGAAGGTGTTCTTTATATCCGTTCGACGTGTGGATACCGATAGAGGGTGTTTGCTTTAGCACCTCAAAGTCCGTGTTCATGGATTAGATCTTCAAGGGTATGTTTTCTTTCATCTTGTATTTAATCTAATCAACATGCACGGATCCGGGCTCATGGGTGTTTGATCTTATGTTTTATTCTGCTACGCATGATGCATCAAAACCCTTCAGGAGACAAGGGGACCCTTTTATCCCTCACAAACACCATTTCAAACTGAGGGGAAATAGGATTAATTATGCTTCTAGTGAAATTCACATATAACTCACACACCAGATTTGTGTAAAAAGGAGTTGGGTAGTCAACAAATAAAAGCAACATACCTCTCCGCAAAAAACCCAACTATCCTAAGGTCAGCAAAGACATCCCTATTCCTTTTCATCTCCTATATTAGTTCCTTATACCTAATCTGAGTATACCTCACAGATGCATCGGAAGTGAAAAAATTGAGGAATAAAGTTTAATAGTAGGAATTGAGGGTGATGAAGGTACATGATTACCTCATATTGTGGATGATCAAGTAGATGTGCCCACATTTTGAATCACAACTGCAGGGGCAGGGTTCATAATGGGTTCAGGCTCAAGGTATTCTTCTTTAGGAGCCTCTTCTTCTGCTTACCCTTTTTCTTTATCCTCAGCTTTTTGGGCTATTTCATCATGTCCATATTTGAAAGGTTCATCTTCATTTATGTCATCATCATCATGGGATGAGCTCTCAGCCTTATTCCCACATTTTCCTTCATTATTCTCATCATCACTAGAAGTCTCATTATTGGCAGAGCCATCTCTTCTGCACCATCACCTTCTAGAACAATGTCATTATCTTCCATTTCTTCAATGGGGTCTCAGCATCAACTTCTTGTTCAAAGGTCCTTTGATTAGAATTCCTCTCATCAACTATGGGATCAGAGGAGAGCTTCTATTTCCTTAATTCAGTGAGAAATTCCGCTAGGGTTTCAGTGGGAGACCATGCTTCAGTTATAGTCTTTTTAACTTTTAAAGCAAGTTAGTAGGCATCTCCTCTTCATCATCATCTTCTTATTCTTCATCATCATCACTGCCCAAAGATATGGATATATATGACTTACCCCTAGGAAGCTTCTTAAATTTCACCAACTGAGCCTCAAAAAGTTTCTTTTGCCTGAGAGCATATCGGCAACTTGGAGCAGAGGGAATTTCTTGTTATGTGGAGTGGAGGTAGTTGTGGTAGCCTTCCTATTTTAGGATGTAGATGGATAAGCCATAGAGACAGAGGTCTTAGTCTGAGTAGGTTGAGACATAGGAAGAGAAGGGTTTGAGTCACCTACATAGGTCACCATGGTTGTAGGGTTTACTTGGAGTTGATGAACAACAAGGGAAAACGTACGCCAATAGAGTTGGAGGAGAATTTTGCAATAGAAGTTGGAAGGGACTTTTAGGGACAGAGAGAATTGAGGATGAAAAATTTGTGGATGTTGTAAGGATCCCGTCCTCGGGGCGAAACAAGCAAAGTTCGCACGAGGACAAAATGCCAAACACGGGTGGTTTTCACACAAACAACGGAGTCGCCACGTTAGTTTAATTTTTAACCCAAACTTAACGAAAAATGGTTAGAGAAAATGAGTTCGGAGGTCACGTTACACTTTAGGAAGAACTTGAACAAAGTTCACCCAAAGTGCCTCGGTAAACCGAGTCTCCCTAAGTTTGTTGACCAAAACATGCAAGTGTGTGTGTGTGTGTGTTTAAAAATGGGAGAAACCAATCTTATTTTAGAAAATGATTTTGGGGATGAAATGTAGGCATATTAATGCCCTTTGTTCTTTTAACATTTTTAAAGAGGCAAAAATAGGATGTTCATCCAAGTAAAAATAAGGCATTTTGGGGACGGACTTTAATTAATCATGGTGAGGATTAATAAAGTCAATAGGGACAACTTGATCATCCTATGTACCAAATTCATGCCAAGATGAGATCCAAGCCATGAATTGGACAATCATTGGAGCAATACACCTTTACTTGGACAAATCCCCAACTTGGAGGATCAAAGATTGTGGCCAAACAAGAACAATATTAATAAGATATTTAACAAATCATGATTATATATAGCAATATATAATAGCTTGAGAGGAAAAGACTTATTATAATATATATATATATATATATATATATATATATATATATAGTGCTTGATTATGGACAAGACTTGCAATATTGAATGACATTAATGTAAAACCCACTCACACTTGCATTAATGTAAAATTGCACAAAACATAACAAGTCTTAGATTAATCCTTTGGTTTAGAACCCACACTCATGCATAAAACATGGAGGGCACCATGGATCTCAAGGCTTGGTTCCAACTAGATAAAAGGCATTAAGTAAATGACATTAATGTAACAAATGCTCCTCTCCACTTGGTTCATCATTTTAATACACCATAAAGTGTAAGATGAGACCATTGGGATCAAGGGAGCATTTGGATCCCAATCATATAAAGATTACATTTTAAGCCAAATGATCAAAGATCATATCCCAAAAAAAAGGAAAATAGAATGAGATGAAGAAGAAGATTTTAACAAAATAAAGATTAATCCTTAAGCAAGCTTGGGGTAAATCATCAATTGATTGACCCAAGTTTGCTTCCTTTCCTTTTTCACTTAGAGACCTTGGGCTCTAATTTTCACTAACATGGTTTCCTCACCATCTACACTTAATCACTCAATCTTGGATGAGAGGCCAATTTGGCATAATAACTTTGCTCTAAAATACCTTGTCGCAATGAGAGAGCATGGCCTCTCTATTTATAGGGGGAATTGGGGGCTTGTTTGGAAATTAATGTTCCATGTTAGCCCTTCAACTTTGGACTTGGGGACCAAGCAAATGGGGACATTTTCACTTTAATCCCTCAACTATTGTCTTGTGACTTGCTTAGGGGCTAAGCATAAAAAGGGTATTTTTGATCACAAAATGGGTCATCTTTAGTCACAAAATGGTCACAAATTGGGTTGAAATTGGATCATTTTTGGGCACAAAATGGGCATAAATAGGCTGAGAAGATCAACGGTTCAGATTAAATCTGAGGATTTTTGGGGAAGATCCAATGGCTGCTGGTGCATCTTCTAAAAGGGAGAGTGGTGACACAAACAAGGTGAAGGGCCAATCAGAGGGTGACACGCATGGCTGTCACGGGTGGGGGGACAACATCCGGATGAAGGACCAATGGCATCGAGGCAAGTGGGGGGCTTGTCGGGCGAGTGTGGCGCACCAGGGGACAAGGCGCGTGCCACCGGGAGGAGGCTGACGCGCGGCGGCTTGGGCGAATGTGGAGGGGACATGTGGCGAGGCTGTCGGCTGGTCTTGTGCGTTTTTAAAGAACGCACAATGGATGTGCGACCGTTCCTCATGGGCGATTTTCAGATAATTCCCAGAAAGTCCTTTTGGGCTTTGTGGGGATAAAGCCAGAGGTCCTTGGTCCATTTTAATTCCCAGAAAGCCCTTCCCTTTTCCAATATGCTCCAGAAATTCCCAGAAAGCCCCTAAACTTTCAGAATATTTTAATTAATGCCTAAAATACCCTTTGAATATTAAAATGACCCAATTAAATCCCAAATTACCCCTTAATTCCGAAATTTGGTTATTTGAGGATAGTAATCCGGATCGGGGTACTTACAGAGCCCCTCGGCAACGGCGCTTTTGAAGAAAGCGGGGTTGTCGATAAAAGAAGGAATCCCCATCCGGCGAGCTACCAAGCTGGGAGAGATGGTGACCAAGGTGGTCGAGTGGCTGGACCCTTATATTTAAAGGATTCCTATGTATCCCTATCCGAGGGAATCAAGTCGGTCGTAGTTCTGGTGGTTGAGCAACAACGTCCTTTCCTCTTCATCGTCTTGGGATGCCTTTGATGTGCATCAAGAATTTTGTCTTGGAAAGGTGTATCGGGTTGTGTATCGGGAATGTGTATGAGGGAAGACTTGCCATTAATGGTTTCTTCATGTCAATTGATCACAACATTTATTCACATCAAGATTAGTTGTTTGCATTTATCATTCTTCATTTGTGTTTGGTCCATTCGTCCTTAATGAGTCGTCATTGACTAGTATGCTTAGAAGTCAATTCATCATTTTAGGGACGTAGCAATCAATTGATAATAACAAGCAAGACAATTTCACGAGTAAATGTGTATTGCGAATAATGTCTCAAGTCTAGGGAGAAAAGAATGAAAATGACTCTTTTATATAGATAACTTTGTACAAGCATGTCCGGGTACGGACCTTTGTAAAAACAAAAAGACACAGACCGGGACGGACTTTTGGTGAAAGTCTAGACCCTACGAGGCTGGAAGACTCAATTTTCTTTATTTATTTTTTTATTTTTTTTTTATTTTTTTTTTTAGGGACAGGCTCCTATGAGGTTCGGTGGTCCATTTCCTTCTTTGACTGTTGGAGGGGTTGTCGGCGGCATATTCCATGTCTTCCACGGGGAACTCGGGTTCCGTGTCATCAGGAAAGATGTCGCGAGGTCTCCACTTGGCTCGGCGTTGTGAATGTCGGATCTGTCTTTGGCCATTTCTTTTCGATGACCTCCTTTCGAGGTGCATGTTCTCGTGCATGTCATTCAGCGAGGTTACGGATCTCCATTTGATGTAGCCTCCTTTGGGATTTGGAGCTTTGGCCCTCTCTCGTGGACGATGATCCAGTTTGTGTTGACCTCCTTGTTCACATGGGCGCCAATTCGGATGTGGGCTCCTTGGTCGATGTTTCAGACGGGCAAAACCGCAAAGGACTATAGCATTTTAAACCTCAAGGTGAAATTATAACCATGGTTCAAGAGAGACACTTTATTAGCGGATTTGCCTTTTAGGAAAACTTGATCTTTTATTTTAAGAAAATTGGATCTCCATTTTCTTCTTGGAAAAACATACTTTTGCTTTGGGTGGAAGACTCACACACACATTTTTTTTCATTTTTTTTTAGGATCGATCGGGCCGAAGCTGCCTACGTTCCCCTTACCACGAGGGAGGGGGTCCCACGTGATGAGAGGCTCAGGTCACCGTAGCTCGAACGGATTTAGAATTCTAAAAAAAACATGACTGACTTGTCGGAGGATAACGGGGATCTATCCATCCAATGACTAAAAACGACCTCCTAGGAAACTATGCCTAGGGACTTCACGGGAACTCTGGGATCCATCCGAAGATCGACGGGTGTCTCGGAGGTCTTCCAAAGGCTTCACGAGGGGACCTAGGAGACAACGGCCTAGGGTTTCAACAACGGGGACCTAGGAGACAATGGCCTAGGGTTTTGACGGAAATCTCAACAATGGGGACATAGGAGGCAACGGCCTAGGATTTCAGCAACGGGGACCTAGGAGACAACGGCCTAGGGTTTTAATGGAAATCTCAACAATGGGGACCTAGGAGGCAACGGCCTAGGGTTTCAACAACGGGGACCTAGGAGACAACGGCCTAGGGTTTTAACGGAATCTCAACAATGGGGACCTAGGAGGCAACGGCCTAGGGTTTCAACAACGGGGACCTAGGAGACAATGGCCTAGGGTTTTGACGAAAATCTCAACAAT
This sequence comes from Campanula takesimana, assembly GCA_026119855.1. Classification (NCBI taxonomy): domain Eukaryota; kingdom Viridiplantae; phylum Streptophyta; class Magnoliopsida; order Asterales; family Campanulaceae; genus Campanula; species Campanula takesimana. Next base: position 133,383 of record JAOWBW010000806.1, on the reverse strand, counting down.
GGGGACCCAGGAGGCAACGGCCTAGGATTTCAGCAACGGGCACCTAGGAGACAACGGCCTAGGGTTTTGACGGAAATCTCAACAATGGGGACCTAGGAGGCAACGGCCTAGGGTTTCAACAACGGGGACCTAGGAGACAACGGCCTAGGGTTTTGACGGAAATCTCAACAATGGCGACCTAGGAGGCAACGGCCTAGGGTTTCAACAACGGGGACCTAGGAGACAACGGCCTAGGGTTTTGACAGAATCTCAACAATGGGGACCCAGGAGGCAACGGCCTAGGGTTTCAACAACGGGGATCACGACGGGAGTTTCGGAGGATAACGGGGATCCGTCCGAAGACTTAACAAAATCACTTAAAGGAAGTCTCGGAGGATAACGGGAATCCGTCCAAAGACTTAACAAAATCACTTAATGGAAGTCTTGGAGGATAACGGGGATCCTTCCAAAAGTTGACGGAAATCTTGGAGGATAACGGGGATCCATCCAAAGACTTGACAAAATTTAACGGAGGTCTTGGAGGATAACGGGGATCCATCCAAAGACTTAACGAGGCGACACTTGTTAGCGAATGCAATGTATCAAAGGCAAGGAGCAAAAACGGAGCAAAATCATGCAATGTGCAATTATTTATCCATTCAAGTTCACTTAAAAATCATTTTTATTCCTACATGGTTGGAAAAGATTTCTCTTCTTTTTCACAACTACTTTAAATCCTGGATCAATGGAGGCCATCACTACACCTATAGACCCCTCGTTTTTCACCTGTATTGCACGCTCCCATGGACGGACTATCCCGGGCGAGGGTCCTATAGGGCACGCGGCTTCCACCGACCAAAAGAAACGAACCTAGGGTCTAGTGCGTCGCAAGGTTCCCAATACGCGGGTCATCGTAATCATGATTAAGCCCCAATCGGGATCGAGACTTTTTCCGAAGGCTGCACTGATATTCCGACATGACCTCATTTCGATATGAGGCGTCTCAATCCTTGACCATGGGCTTAAGGATGATTAAAAATGACTTGCACGTTAGGGCTTAACGACACGGTGTTACCCTATCCTTAGCATATGACCTTCGCTAATTGTGGTCATCACCAACACACGAGTTGGAGGCTGGTTAGGCCACGCTTGCATTACATCAAGGAGTCACAACTCGGGCATTAATTTGGCCACAATTGGCTTTGAGCACGTATCAAGGATGTGGTAACGTGAACTAGACCAAAAACCAACCATAGTCACGGTATTTGTGTGTCACGGACAAGTGTTGTTGACTCGGTTCGGAAGGGAAGGTGGGATGGACCCGTGCGCGCATCGAAGGGAACAAGAGTGCCCAACGAGCTGCATCGTGGCATCCACCCGGGTTTAAAGGGCATTTGGAACGTGCAAGGTCAAGTGCGCGTAGTGTGACGCCTTTTCTATGTTCCTTTTTGAGTCAAAATAGGGAAAAAAAAATGGTCCGTTTTAGCATTATGAGCGAGTATGGACAAGTATGAACAATCATGTACAAATATGGACAAATATGGACAAATATAGACAAGCAAGAACAAGCAAGTAAGCAAGGCTACTTAACAAGTAAGAGTTACAATTTGTATATGGAAGGTTTGTGCACAACCAGAGGTTCTTTGAAACCAAATTTTTTGCAAGAAGAACAACCTTTTGAAAGTCATTTGCATCAAAAAAAGTTGTGCACAAACAAGAAGAATTTAAAACAATTTTTTTTGAAAAGGGTTATGCACAATGAGGCTTTGAAAACCCAATTTTAATGTCCAAAAGAAAAATGTGCATGACCAAGTTTTGGAAATTCATTTTTTTTTATTTTTGCTAAAAAAAAGAAGAAGGCAAAAGTGGACAAGATAGAGTCTGGAAATTGGAACCTGGACATGAAGAAGCAAGGAGACCACTTAGAATGTTTCTGCCTTGCACCAATTTGTTGATTTGAACATTCTGTGGGTCCGACCAAAGTAGCCATACGGCTAGATCATCCGTCCCATTATTTTTTGCAATTTTTCCATCTTCAGGTCATCCAGCCCAGTTTATTGTATTTCCAAAACAGTTCCATTCATTCGAGTCAAAACAGAAACACAAAACACACAAATTAGGCACAAAGTCAACAAACGGGGACGGGAGTTTGACCCACACATAAATGTCCCCAAAGCTTCTAAAAAGAAGTTTAAGAACATTTAATTCCCCAGCGGAGTCGCCACTGTAAGGATCCCGTCCTCGGGGCGAAACAAGCAAAGTTCGCACGAGGACAAAATGCCAAACACAGGTGGTTTTCACATAAACAACGGAGTCGCCACGTTAGTTTAATTTTTAACCCAAACTTAACGAAAAATGGTTAGAGAAAATAAGTTCGGAGGTCACGTTACACTTTAGGAAGAACTTGAACAAAGTTCACCCAAAGTGCCTCGGTAAACCGAGTCTCCCTAAGTTTGTTGACCAAAACGTGCAAGTGTGTGTGTGTGTGTGTGTGTGTTTAAAAATGGGAGAAACCAATCTTATTTTAGAAAATGATTTTGGGGATGAAATGTAGGCATATTAATGCCCTTTGTTCTTTTAACATTTTTAAAGAGGCAAAAATAGGATGTTCATCCAAGTAAAAATAAGGCATTTTGGGGACGGACTTTAATTAATCATGGTGAGGATTAATAAAGTCAAGAGGGACAACTTGATCATCCTATGTACCAAATTCATGCCAAGATGAGATCCAAGGCCATGAATTGGACAATCATTGGAGCAATAACACCTTTACTTGGACAAATCCCCAACTTGGAGGATCAAAGATTGTGGCCAAACAAGAACAATATTAATAAGATATTTAACAAATCATGATTATATATAGCAATAATATAATAGCTTGAGAGGACAATACTTATAATCGATATATATATATATATATATATAGTGCTTGATTATGGACAAGACTTGCAATATTGAATGACATTAATGTAAAACCCACTCACACTTGCATTAATGTAAAATTGCACAAAACATAACAAGTCTTAGATTAATCCTTTGGTTTAGAACCCACACTCATGCATAAAACATGGAGGGCACCATGGATCTCATGGCTTGGTTCCAAGTTGATAAAAGGCATTAAGTAAATGACATTAATGTAACAAATGCTCCTCTCCACTTGGTTCATCATTTTAATACACCATAAAGTGTAAGATGAGACCATTGGGATCAAGGGAGCATTTGGATCCCAATCATATAAAGATTACATTTTTAAGCCAAATGATCAAAGATCATATCCCAAAAAAAGGAAAATAGAATGAGATGAAGAAGAAGATTTTAACAAAATAAAGATTAATCCTTAAGCAAGCTTGGGGTAAATCATCAATTGATTGACCCAAGTTTGCTTCCTTTCCTTTTTCACTTAGAGACCTTGGGCTCTAATTTTCACTAACATGGTTTGCTCACCATCTACACTTAATCACTCAATCTTGGATGAGAGGCCAATTTGGCATAATAACTTTGCTCTAAAATTCCTTGTCGCATTGAGAGAGCATGGCCTCTCTATTTATAGGGGGAATTGAGGGCTTGTTTGCAAATTAATGTTCCATGTTAGCCCTTCAACTTTGGACTTGGGGACCAAGCAAATGGGGACATTTTCACTTTAATCCCTCAACTATTGTCTTGTGACTTGCTTAGGGGCTAAGCATAAAAAGGATATTTTTTATCACAAAATGGGTCATTAAAATGGGTTATCTCTTTAGTCACAAAATGGTCACAAATTGGGTTGAAATTGGATCATTTTTGGGCAAAAAATGGGCATAAATAGGCTGAGAGGATCAACGGTTCAGATTAAATCTGAGGATTTTTGGGGAAGATCCAATGGCTGATGGTGCATCTTCTAAAAGGGGGAGTGGTGACACAAACAAGGTGAAGGGCCAATCAGAGGGTGACACGCATGGCTGTCACGGGTGGGGGGACAACATCCGGGTGAAGGACCAATGGCATCGAGGCAAGTGGGGGGCTTGTCGGGCGAGTGTGGCGCACCGGGGGACAAGGCGCGTGCCACCGGGAGGAGGCTGACGCGCGGCGGCTTGGGCGAATGAGGAGGGGACACGTGGCAAGGCTGTCGGCTGGTCTTGTGCGTTTTTAGAAAACGTACAATGGATGTGCGACCGTTCCTCCTGGGCGATTTTCAGATAATTCCCACAAATTCCTTTTGGGCTTTGTGGGGATAAAGCCAGAGGTCCTTGGTCCATTTTAATTCCCAGAAAGCCCTTCCCTTTTCCAATATGCTCCAGAAATTCCCAGAAAGCCCCTAAACTTTCAGAATATTTTAATTAATGCCTAAAATACCCTTTGAATATTAAAATGACCCAATTAAATCCCAAATTACCCCTTAATTCCGAAATTTGGTTATTTGAGGATAGTAATCCGGATCGGGGTACTTACAGATGTGGATGAAGAGCTCATGATTTCTGCAAAAATAGTGTTTAGAGAGAGCAAAAAATATGTGGAGTGTGTGTATAAAGAATAGAAGAAGAGTGATGCGGATGTGACACTCAATTAAACACACAATTCCCCTATCTCTTAGACATTAGAGAATTCAAGCAAATAAGAGACAATACCTAAGTTTGGGGCGGCACAACAATGATGAGAGCTTTAAATAAAGTCCTTTGCCCAATGAAATTCGTACAGATAACCACCAAAAAAATTAGGGATTAATATAAATCAAAACATCAAAACATCATCGCTTAAAAAAAGGATATATTCTTGACATATCATTTTACTTTTAACCCTATCAACTGCCCAATTTGAATTTCCAATAAGAGATAAATATTAAAAATCACTTTAAGACCGTTAACCAAAAATCTGCAAGGATAGAATTTATAAATACTGAAATACATGTACAAATCTATTTACAAGGCCTCTAGTAAACCCTAAAAAATTAGTATGTCTAAACCACACACGTGAGGGGATTGATCTCAAATAAAGTAGTGGCATGGGATGGAGGAACATTTGGGGACACATCTCAATCACATGAAGTCAATGAGCAATAATCAAATCTGCACAGCCTCTAGAATGCTTTTCACCCATTTTATATTAAGGAGTGATTACTTGAGTAGATTTCACTTTTCTTTGTCCCAAAGATAGTCCTCTTTCAAGTAATCTTGTCAAGTTTTAGACATCAAACTATTATCTTGAAAGTCCTTGATCACGCTGGACTAGCTTTCATACAGTGGGTGAAGCGGCTATTTCTCATTTATTATGCACCTTTTGTGAGATAACTAGTAAGATTTTATCAAGTTATCAAAAGACAACATGACTATGGAAGTGCGCACAATCAAGGACAATATGTGTTAAATAGAAGTACAACCAAGTGACCACACTGAGATCATTTGTGCTAATGCAAGATTTTTTTTTTTTAGTTTACTAATATACAGAAGTGTGAATGGATGTTTACACATTTGTGTCCACATACTCAGACAGCACAGGAACAAGATACTTCTTCAGGGAATGAAGTCTCACCAAATCTATTGCCTTGATAAATAAGCTTGCACATTTATTCTCAATACCAATAAATTTTAGACAAACAACTTTTTGTTCAACAAGCTCCCTTTTAAAGTGGTATCTAATATCTATATGTGTAATTCTAGAATTCGGGACAAGGCTTTTGAATAAGTCAAAACACTCTTATTGTTACAGAAAATATTGTGAAAATTTTGCTATTTAACCCACAATTTTTCAAAATCTGATTTATCCAGAATAGATTAGTGCAACAACTTTTAGAGACAAAGCGTATTGACTCAATAATTGACACACAATTATATGTCCAGAAAATAAGAGAATTTGAAACCACATACGACCACTTTCCAGTGGTGCTCTTATCATAAAAAAAGTCTACCAAGGTTAAGCTATTGTTTCCCTCTATATTAGAATCAAAACAATGTCAACATACTATGGACTTTAAAGATGAATAGCTCTAGAATCCAGTCACATCTCTTGATTTCACCTTCTCATTACCTTTCTGAGCTATAGAAAAAATGTCCTTTGAAAACAAGATCACCTTGATTTGGTGTAGGACTATCACGGCCTGAATCTAAAGAACTGCCCTTAGATCCAAAGATTTGGGTTTTGTTTTCTTCAGTTTGCAAGCATTTGTATTCACATCCAACTGTGTAGCTTTCTTTATTTTGAGTGAACGACCAAAATAACCCGCGTACTATCTAAATTCAACCAAATCGACCTGCGTACTATCTAAACTACCAAATCGACCTCCTACTATGCATAAATCAACCAAATCGACCCAAATTGTTAGTATACATTAATAAATATTAACGAATGTTAAAAACTTGACGGATAGTACAATAAAGAAAAAAAAGGGTTTAAATGAAAAAAGTCTTAACCCCCATCACTCTTCCGGTTCATTCAACCTCTGTAACATTACGGTGCTCCCTTCACCAACAATTGCAAAACCCAGGCCAGATTAAAGACACCAGCCGCCTCCAACCCTCCTACACCGGAACCCGCCTTTCTTCTCCCTTTCCACTGGCAAAACCCCACCATTATACTGGCGGGCTCCCCTACCCCAACTCCGGCAAGATCCACCTGCAACCTCACTCCTCCTCTACCCCATTCCCCCGTCAAGATACACCTCCAACGTCCGCTTTCCGCCTTTCCCAAAATCGCCCCTCCCTCTCACTCTTTCTCTCTGAGGACAACAACAACCCACATCTTCATCTCAATTGTTGCCGTTGGGTGGAAAAAACTAATCTCGATCATTTCTGGGGATTACTCAACAGCGGGGAAAACCAAAAAATAAAATAAAATAATCCTACCCGACCTCCCTTCTTCGTCCGCTAATTCCAATGACGGTGCCAACGACCCCATATTCATTTATTTGCACCTGATTAAATCCGGTGAACCCATAAATTCTGGCAACTATTCACGGCAGCACCAAGGATGTACGGATTTGGGAGTGTTACGAGGGGATCGGCAATTTCAATCTGTAAGTTGCGAATCTAACAATGGGCAGCCTTCTCAGATCTGTTGGGGTGGTGGTTTTCCCAGTGAATAATCAACTTGAATGTTAAAATTGTTCCAAATATCTTGCTGCAGATTTGCCCCTTTTCTTGTTGATGTTTGTTTATGAGAAAAGTTGGACTAGGAACAGAAATGATTTGTAGTTGGTTCTTTGTGAGTATTCATCGTCCAAGACTAGGAGTTGTTCTGGTTTTGGTTTCTTTCAAATAAAATGTGTATGGGTCAATTTGAAACTTTTGATTATAATATCCGTTAAGTTTTCAGCATTCGTTAACATTAATTAACGTATACTAACGATTTAGGTTGATTTGATTGATTTATGCATAGTACGCAGGTTGATTTGGTAGTTTAGATAGTACGCGGGTCAAATTGGTTGAATTCATATAGTACGCATGTCATTTTGGCCATTTACTCCTTTATTTTTGCCTGCATGTTCTGGGTAGAATCATACTTGTTTCCCAGTTTTTTTGTTGCATTTTTCGACTCCTGCAAGTAACTTGAAAGAGAATCCTCAACAGTTTTTAGTTTAAGATTTGCAGAATCATTAAATATAACATCTAAAAGATTTGAACAAGCGATATTGTTACACAACTTGTAACAATTATCAGAAGATCTCATAACAGTGAGGACACGTGTGTTGGACTCATCAAACACATCACATAACTTCTTGCTGAATTTCACATATAATTCATCATCACATAACTGAGTTACACTTAATAGATTAGTCCTAAGACCACAGACATGATAAACATTATAACGTTTTAAAAGACCTTTAACGGCTAAGGTTCCCTTTCCAATAAACTTTCCTTTTCCTCCACCATCAAATTTTACCTTATATCCCCTGACACAAGTATATTTTGTCATCACTTCCTTATTACATGTCATGTGCCTGGAGAAATCACTATCAAAATACCAGGATCCAATGTTATTGCTCTTGAGAGAAGAGAAGAAAGCATTACTGATGACATTGGGTTTTTCAACCCACTTTATTTTAACAGTCTTATGGTGGTGTACTTGTGAATCGTTTTTGGATGTATGTCAAAATATGTGTGCAACTGAGAATACACTCTATCATACATTTGAGATTGGTTTACACATCCAGCCTTTTTATCAGCTTTCAACTTGTAGCAAAAGGGTTGAATGTGCCCAGGAGCAAGACAATAATGACAGATGTAATGCCTTCTCCTAGGTCCTTTGTTACTTTAAATGTGTTTCCCTTTATCCTCACTTTTTTCTTTGACATACTTAGAACTCACATAGCCAAAACCTATTTTTCCATCATTTCCAAGGGATAAGGCTTCATGAAGTTTTAATTTTACCAATGTTTTATTTAGACAGGGAACTCTCAGTCTTTTCAAGATTAGTTTTTACCTTTCCAATTCAATCTCCTTTTTATGATCAAGACCTTGGATATGCGATTCTTATGGCTCTTATATTCACTTGTAAGTCTTTTTGTTTCATTTACAATATTAGAAATTTTATTTGACATAATTTTGTTTTCCTTGGCCATTACCTCAAGTTTGTCAATTCTTTTCATCCAGTTAGTAGGCAGTTCCTTGTAGGTCTTAAGGAGTTCATTAAAAGCTAGGTCTTCACCTTCATTATCTAAATCTCCTTTTATAGAGAAAGAGTTAAAGGTCTACTCAGATGTTGTTTTAGATGCATGCACTTTTGCATTCACATTTGTTCGCAAAGCTATATCTTCCTCAAGGCCTTCTTCTATACCTGCAAAATAAGAATTAAAGCACACTACTACATTTCAATCCTAATGCAGCGCTTAAATTCATTGCCAAAATGTAACGGTTCACTACTAATGCAACATTTGTTAACTAATGTAACGGTCCTTTTTGCAACGGGATGGCGATATAATGCAACGGTTCACAACTAATGCAACACCATTGTCAAAAGTACGATATATAGACACCTAACGCAACGCCATTAAAAAAAACTAAATAGACACTTAATGCAACGGCTACATATGATTTAATAATAATATTTTATTGATAATAATGATGATACATAAATAAATAAATAAATAAATAAATAAATAAATAAATAAATAAATAAAACAAAATATTGATATTAAAAGAAGATTTCAAGTAAAATAAAAAGTAACATTACAAGCTTCACATCCAAAGGACACATCTAACTTAACTACTACCCAAAAAATTATGCAAACACCAAAAAAAGAGCCTCCACTTTTTCATTTGTTGGATTGTTATACTTCCTATCCATTTAGCTCACTACATACCTACGAATTAAAATAATGAAATAATATCACATAATAATCATCAAAAAAACATTATATTTGAGCTTTGACATTTTTTATTCAGAGTCAGCAATTTCTTCCTCATCCTCACTACCACTTAGAGAAGTGGTAAGACTTAGTCTTTTCATTTCAGAGATTAAATTGTTTCCTCCTCATCCTCACAATCAGAGAGGGATTATGACTTCATTATTTCACATGGATTTCAAGACTTTTATGACTACATTTTCTGAAATGACACTCAGCGTACTCGAGTGTTGGCTCTGACACCGATTGAAAGTTATGTTGTATCTAGGAATATCATATTTAAAATTACACAAATCAGAGATCGGATGTATTCTCAGTTGTGGGACACAACCAACACAAATGCAGCGGAAATAAAGAACACATAATATAATCGTCTACTGGTTCAACGCAAGCAAAAAAATGCTTTAAGCCCAAAAAGTATTTCACTATTAGAAACTGTTTTACAGATGATTACTTTAACGAGTGAAATAAAAAAAAATGAAAACAAATCCTATTGCTAGAACTTGACATAAAGCTATGAAGTATTGCGCACAAGATGTTTGCAACACAATTCTCAAACACAAAATTTTGGGGGAAACTAGTTTCCCCCAAACTTAAAAAAAGACCGGTTTTTGAAGTGGAAACCATCACACGCATAGCGACACAGGGGACCGGGATTGAAACCCACGCCATCCTTTTGACCCGATTTACTAAACTGGTAAACATAAATGCAAACTTTCTCTCTCTCTCTCTCTCTCTCAAAAAAAACACAGAGCGCCCAAATTTCCTTGTTCTCTCTCTCTCTCTAAAACCGGTGAAGACTACCTTTAACTTTCTACTATTTTGTTCGATTTTTTCAATTTGAAGTAAAATTTGTTTGATTCTCCTTGCATCGTTCATTAATTTCACTCTATTTGACGCAAACTACGGTTTGATTTAAAGAAAAATAACGCGGAAAGGCGTTGTGAAGCCAGGGCGTGATGGAGGTATGTGTTGATTTCAAGCTTTTTCGCTTGATTCTCACTCTATTTTGTTCGATTACTGTGTTGATTTCAAGCCTTTTTTGTTCAGTTTTTGTGATGCTTGATTAGGCATTTTGAGTTTGGTACTTGTTACTCAGTGATTTAAACAAGCAAAAGGAGTCTTTGTTGAATAAAGTTGAAGACTTTCTGACAATCAAACACGATCACATTTACAAGGTTGTTTGGAGCAAAGACAACGAGGAGAAGAAGAGGAAGAAAACTGTTGGTTCGACTGCAACATATGTCAGCAAACTAGGTCTAGAAAGGGTGTTAGTAAGTGAAATTGTAACTTGTTGTTTTGAAATCCAAACTTGTTGTTTTAAGTTATTAACTTGATGTTTTTTATGCCTAAACATGTTCATTCAGTTGTATTAAAAGTTCATGTTCAAACTGCTAATATCAAGTTTATCGGTTAAAACACGAAGTTACACTATTATAATACCAAGTATAGATCTGATACAACATACTTGATTAACCACCAGGCTGCACTAATAAAACACCAAGTTATTGTACTAAGATATAAAGTTACAATACTAAAACACCAAGTTACTATACTAAAACAACAGCAAGTTATATTATAAGCTAATGTTCAAAAAGCTTATTTCAATAGAAAATGCATAGTTATTATAATATCAAGTTTGCTTGTTAAAAAATCAAGTTAAATTACGAAAACATCAAGTATATATCTGATACAACATAACTTGATATCCACCAGGCTGCACTAATAAACAAAAAGTTGTTGTACTAAAATATCATGTTACAATAACAAAACACCAAGTTACTATACTAAAACAACAAGCTACACCAAATCAATTCCATTTCAATTTGAGCAACTTGAACATCTTCATTTCAATTTGAGCAACAAACGACTACAGGATTCAAATTAAGTGTAGATTTGGTGTTTTTTGAGCCAAATGAAGATATCCATCTCTTTAAATTGATCTTCATTGTCTTTTTCAATCTCACTCTCCTCTGATTCAATAACATTGTTATCCACCATCTCTATCTTTATCTCCATCATCTATAAAAAGAAGATCAATTTCAATTAGATCAAGTAGCTCATTCGAATATCAATTTTAATTTCAATTAGATCAAATTGATGAACAAAATGCTTAGATTCAAACCTGATCAATCGTTTTTGAAGCTTCCATCTGCAACTCCAATGGTGAGAGATATAGATATATATATAGAGAGAGAGGGAGAGAGAGACGCGCGCACACACACAAGCAGAGAGAGAGAGAGAGAGAGAGAGATGGTGGAAGGAGGAAAGTGGGCTGAGAAGATGATGTGTGTGCTGCTGTGTGTTTGGTAGGTTTCATACCCTAGTTTTAATAAGTTGAACCCGTAATATTAAACCGGTTCATTAACAACCGGTTTTTCCTACTTTCCCTCAAAACAGGTCTTTTTTTAACATTAAGGGGAAACTAGTTTCCCCCAAAACACACTCATTCTCAAAAACAGACACAAGACAAAAAAAGCAAGAGAGTTGTCAAAAAGTCTTGAAATCCATGTGAAATAATGAAGTCTTGATTTCTTCTTTTATAGGTTTGTAACTCCACATCAAAAGAATCCAGATCTTCTTCGATTGTGCAATCTCTTCCTATCTTTATTCTTTGGATCTGTGCTACACAAATCTTAGAAAATACTATGTTAAATACTAACTTAATAAATAAAAAGATTCTAGTTAAAATAAAATAAATTTTGTAGAAAAAAATAATCTAAAATTTAAGTTACCAACTTACCCATACACGATTTAAAGTTGAGATCCACCAAGATTCTCACACTTTCTATAACAATATTGAATAGTTAAAGCTTTAAAAAATTAGGTTTTACTTGTATGCGAGGTGATAAAATTATATCATATTTTTGGAAAAGCAATATGTTATGTGAATGAACAAAGAAAAGGCAACGTACAATGTGAGAGCGATGGAGCAGTATACATATATAAGTGAAACATTAAATTTGCCTATATCAAACAACTGGAAGAATGTAAATTCATTTTTTTTAATAAAAATTATGAATTCATAAACTTATGAATTCAGTGTTAGATTTGAGAATCAGTCTTATGAAAAACATGTTTTACACTCAGAGATGCGTAAAACTTGTTTTAGATTAAGAGATTTTGTTTTATGTTAAAGGATGAAAATGTGTTTTACACTAAAACTAGTGTAAAACACTGGCGAACCTACACATAGTGGATAGGGGCAATTGCCTCCCTTTTTAAAAAAAATAAAATTACTAGTACTATTTTTAATAAAAATTTGGAGTATTAGTGCAATATTTTAGACTTCGCCCCCCCCCCCTTTATGTAAAAAAAATTAATGCATTAATATTTATTTGTGCACCCTTTAAATATGTTATGCAATTTTGCTCCCCTTGTAAAAAAAATCCTAAGTCCGCCACTGGTGTAAAACTAGTTTTTCTTGATATTTTCACCCGATTGTAATTATAACAACTCAGCCAAATTAATGAAAAATTATTCAGACCACAAAGTACAAGAATCAAATTAAGATTATACTTCCTCCGTCCCAGATTAAGGTTCTTACTTTCTTTTTTGGTTTGTCTCAGACTAAAGTTCTTAGTTGTTTTATTACCTAAAATGGATAATGAGACCCACTTGTCATTCTCACAACAAAAACTTTCCACCCACTTTCTTTCTCCTACTTTCTTCTACTTTACTTTTCATACTCACAACATTTTTTTTAATCTCCGTGTAAAGTCAAACTAGGAAGCATAGTCGGGATGGATGGAGTAAAGTTTACGAGTAATTGTTTGTATAAAAGTGATCGCAATTAAGCCAAAATATGTTTAACCCCCTAAAGTAACCACCCATTCCCACTTTACACACTCGCGCGAATTTTATCCCAAGATGTTACCTCAAGTAACCACGAGTCCTAGTTTACACCCTAGCACCAAACTTCGTTAGAAACTTAACGGAAATTGATCATGTGCATATCATGTGCGGGGTATATCAGTCTTTTGTCTCAAAAAGAGAAGGGCTTTTATGTGATTTGGAACATGAGTCAAAACCACTGGTTAGAACCACCACCAACTCCATTTAATATGTTACCACAATCATGCCACCGCCACCCACCACCTCCATTAACAAATTCAAAAACCCATTTGCAATTGTAAGATGAAACTCAAATCTGCTATTCCAAATTTAAACCCAAACTAACAAACCCAAGTATATTCAAATTCCAAATACAATAATCTCTAACAATTTTAAATATCAAACCTGAAGAAAAAAAGGAACAAAAAAACTCAAGATCTGGGCATTGGTTTCAAGGGAAATAAATCAAGATCTGGGCTTTCCTTGATCATTTTGGTGCAGCTGGGCGAAGGTGAGGGCTGGACTTAGATGAGTGGAATAGAGTGATGATGCAATTGAGAAGGGGAGGGGAGTGTCGGATTGGGGATGGGTGACGTTCGGATTGGGGGAGGGGGAGGGAGAAGGGGAAGGCCGGACTAGGAGAGATGGTGATGAGAAGGTCGAACTGGCTATGGGAAAATGAAAGATAGGCGTATTTAAGGAGGGTAAGGTAGGGCAGAGAGAGGGCGGAGAGAGGGCTGAGTGAGATTTTTGGGTAGACTTGGTAAAGCTGGAGAGTATGGATGGCTGGGGTTGAGAATGGGTGGTTGGGAAAGATGAAGAAGATGAATAAAGGGGGGATGAACTTGTACATTTGGCTTTTATTCCTTTTTTAAGTTCTTTTTTTCCTTTTTTTTATTTTTGGTAACCTGATATATTCTTTTACTAATAAAATATAGGATTTTAAATATAGGATTCTTTTTTCCAAATGCTTTTAATATTAATACTTCTTATATTTATATATATGAAGAAAATGATAAATTGAATACTTAGTAAAAGTTAAAATGATAATAACCAAAATAGCCCTCACATGACTTGCTCATGATCAATTTCCGTTATGTTTCTAACGCTGTCTGGTGCTAGGGTGTAAACTGGGACTCGTGGTTACTTGAGGTACCACCTTGGGATAAAATTCTCGCTAGGGAGCAAAGTGGGAATGAGTGTATACTTTGAGAGGCTAAACATATTTTGACCTCGCAATTATTAAAAAAGGACCAAGTTGCAATAAGAAGAAATTTATATATATTAAAAGTCAAGGTAAAGTCTTTAGGTGGTGCCATGTGGACAAGTTTTGGGTAACTCTTACTTTTGGTGGTGCCACATCATCCATATCATTTTAATTAGGTGACTTTTCATTTTTCTCTTATTAGCTAATAGTATTAATTAATTGTTATAGCTACTATATGTTGGGTTTCGTGCAATCATGCGCAGCGGAAGATAGACATGAATAAAACCCAATAGCCTAGATCTGCTATGAACAATAATTCATAATAACAAGATGAAGGAAACTAACCCTTGTAGATCGTTATGTAAAACTTGGATTAAGCGTTAAGACAAACGCCCTCTACCGATGATCCACACAACGAACAGATTTCAAGAACGCCTTCTTGAACTTGACTGCTAGGTCTTCGGATTGATCAACGATGTTGAAGAACGATTCTTCAAAGCTCCTAACTATTATTGTGACTTGATAATTGAGATTAATCAATCACAATAACCCAAGAATATAATGTGTGATTTCTTTCTCTAAGAAAGACTTTGGAATTGATCAAATCAACTACTAGGGAACAATTCCCGTCAGTCTGTATTTATATTCTAGGGGTTTCAGAAACCCTTTAGGAATTAGGTTTTCTTGTTCAACAAGAGTTTTCTTAAAACTGATTCTGCCGGGCAAAACCATCCGTACGGATGTTTCTGGAAGCATCCAGATTCAGCCGTACGGATCCTTTAGGCAGGACCCGTTTTACTTCGTTTTTTTCGCTCCTTTTAATTATCTGTTCTGCGTGTGTGACCCAATAGGATTATACTAAGTTGGAAACGAGTCCGAACCAGTCCAACCTCGTAAGTCATAAGCGGACTCTAGCAAGCCATTATGACTACCCAATTAGTATAACTTTGAACTCCAAAGTTTCCTAAAATAGAACATAACACAATCTCTTTGTTGCACGATGTCTATTGAACGTAAGCCATGGTCAATGGTCAACTTACATTTGTTCAATGCTTTCTCGATCCCGAATGTATTGATAATACAAATCTTATTTGAGCACGGCCATGCATTTCATCAATACCATTCATCGAGTGGCCAAAGCTTGACATCTCTCTTGACGAGGAACAAATCCCATCTTGGCTTATTACTCTTCCCTATATGATTCTGATTATGCCAATCATATTGTTTATAGCTATCCGGTTAGGGATAACGTTTGAATATGTCAAACGTAATGTTCATCATGTGGAAGACTGTGATAACCTCAGGTCTAGAGATTCCAGTGATATAACTATATGAGACTTAATTATGACATTGTGACCATGACATAAATCTCATAGGGGTCAGTCCAGTATTTGTTCTCCAACAAATACCCATAAGTCTAATTGTATCCCATACACCATAATCATCATATGATTATCTATTAAACTTATACTAATAATTAATCATAATTATCAGGGACGGGGATTATTATAATAAACATGCAAAAGACATAATAATCAAACGTTCAATATCTTTATAAATAACAACATTTGTTTTACAAACAACATGCCTAGGGCATAACACCAACAATCTCCCACTTGCACTAGGCCTAATTAATGTATCGAATACCCATAGACCTAACATGACCATCATGCTTTGCTTGCGGAAGACCCTTTGTCAATGGGTCTGCAATATTATCATCAGTTGGTACTCTGCATATATTTACGTCTCCTCTATCAACGATCTCTCGAATGATATGAAAACGCCTAAGTATGTGTTTGGATTTCTGATGCGATCTAGGTTCCTTTGCTTGAGCAATAGCACCATTATTATCACAATAAAGGTCTATTGGATTAGCAATGCTAGGAACCACCTCTAGTTCACCAATGAACTTTTTAATCCAAACAGCCTCTTTAGCAGCATCGGATGCAGCAATATACTCAGCTTCAGTTGTAGAATCAGCGACGGTACTTTTCTTAGAACTCTTCTAACTAACAGCACCTCCATTAAGCACAAATACAAAACCAGATTGCGATCTAGAATCATCCTTGTCAGTTTGGAAGCTTGCATCTGTGTAACCACTTACGACAAGATCATCTTCCATACCTCCATACACCAAGAACGAATCTTTAGTCCTTCGCAAGTACTTAAGAATCGTCTTGACTGCAATCCAGTGACTTTCACCGGGATCAGATTGGTATCTGCTCGTCATGCTCAAAGCATACGAGACATCAGGTCTAGTACATATCATGGCATACATGATGGATCCAATAGCAGAAGCATATGGAATCCCAATCATTCTCTTACGCTCATCAGTCGTCTTAGGACACTGATTCTTGCTTAGAGATATGCCATGACCTACTGGCAAATTTCCTCTTTTAGAGTTTTCCATGCGGAATCTCTTGAGAACTTTGTCAATATATGTATCTTGACTTAAACCAATCAGTTTCTTAGATCTATTACAATAGATCCTAATGCCAAGGATATAAGCGGCTTCTCCCATATCTTTCATTGAGAAACACTTTCCTAACCAAGTCTTTACAGACTGTAGTGCAGGAATGTCATTTCCAATGAGCAATATGTCATCAACATATAGTACTAGAAATAATACTACGCTCCCACTAATCTTCTTGTATACACAAGGTTCATCTTCGTTCTTGATGAAGCCAAACTCTTTGACTGATTCATCAAACCGAAGATTCCAACTCCTAGAGGCTTGCTTCAATCCATAAATGGATCGTTGCAATTTGCATACTTTATTAGAATTTTTTGGAATTACAAAACCTTCAGGTTGTGTCATATAAACATCCTCAAGTAAGTTCCCATTAAGGAACGCTGTTTTGACATCCATTTGCCATATCTCATAGTCAAAATGTGCGGCTATAGCAAGTAAAATTCTTATAGACTTGATCATTGCTACGGGCGAAAAGGTCTCATCATAGTCGATTCCATGAATCTGCCTATAGCCTTTCGCTACAAGTCTAGCTTTATAAGTATGCACCTTTCCATCCATGCCAGTTTTCCTTTTGAAAACCCACTTGCATCCTATGGTTTTTATACCTTCGGGCGCATCAATCAAGTTCCAAACTTGATTGTCATACATGGACTTAATTTCAGATTCCATGGCTCCAAGCCATTTATCTGAATCAGGAGCGGACATCGCTTCTTGATAGGAAGTAGGTTCATCATCAACTATGACTTCCACTTCATTACTATCCGTCATGAGAAATCCATATCTCTCAGGTTCGGATCGTATCCTACCAGTTCTGCGAGGAACATGAGTATTCTGATTAGGTTCCACAACTCCTTGTAAACTTTGGTCAGATCCAATCATCGGTTCCATGTAATTTGCGGGTTTTTGAACCTCTTCAAGACTAATTTTACTCCCACTAGTTCTTTTGGAGAGAAACTCTTTCTCTAGAAAAGCACCATCTCGTGCAACAAACACTTTGTTGTCCGTGCGGTTGTAAAAGTAGTATCCTTTAGTTTCCTTAGGATAGCCCACAAAATTACATTTATCAGATTTGTGTGCGAGTTTGTCAGAGATCATCCTCTTGACATATGCCTCACAACCCCAAATCTTCATAAAAGAAAGATTAGGCTTCTTTCCTTTCCACATCTCATATGGAGTCTTTGAAACAGATTTTGTTGGAACATTATTTAGTGTAAGAGCAGCAGTTTCTAGTGCATGTCCCCAAAAGGATAAAGGAAGATCAACTTGACTCATCATGGAGCAGACCATATCCAATAAGGTCCTATTTTTCCGCTCAGACACACCATTCCATTGTGGTGTTCCAGGTGGAGTTAATTGTGAAACAATTCCACAATCTTTAAGATGATTGTCAAATTCTTGGCTTAAATATTCTCCACCACGATCAGATCGAAGTGCTTTAATAGTTTTGCCAAGTTGATTCTGTACTTCATTTTGAAATATTCTAAATATCTCAAAAGATTCACTTTTATGCTTTATTAAGTAGACATAGCCATATCTACTAAAATCATCAGTAAAAGTTATGAAGTATTGATATCCTCCCCTAGCACTGCTGCTCATTGGTCCACAAACATCAGTATGTATGAGTCCCAATAAGTCACTAGCCCTTTCACTACTCTTAGTAAAAGGTGCCTTAGTCATATTTCCAAGTAAACAAGACTCACAAGTTTCATATGATTCAAGATCATGTGAATCTAAAAGTCTGTCCCCATGGAGTTTTGAGATACGCTTCTCATTAATATGACCAAGACGGCAATACCACAAATAAGTATGATTTACATCATTAGGTTTGGATTTCTTATTTACATTATAGATATTATCATTATTTCCACTTTCAACATCAAGAACATAAAGGCCATTAAATAATAAAGCATATCATTTAAATAAATAGAAAACTTCTTATTCTTAATAAGAAAACTATAACCTTCATTATCCAAACAAGAAATTGAAATAATATTCCTACTCAAATCCGAAACGTAATAACAATTGTTCAAAACAAGAATTAATCCGCTAGGTAAAATGACATCATATGTTCCTACGGCTAATGCAGCAACTCTTGCTCCATTTCCCACGCGTAGATCCACCTCGCCATCTTTGAGTAGCCTCCTATTCCTTAGTCCCTGCACATTTAAACAAATGTGAGATCCACATCCGGTATCTGTGAATACGTGTGTTTGAATTTGGGATATTCATTGCAACATTAAAATTATGAGAGTCGCCACGCCGTTTTAATTATAGCCAAAACATTGAAAAAAGCATGTTAATGGGTTCGGGGGTCAAATTACAACAAGAGAAGAATATTGAACGTTATCACTCCTATTGCCCGAATTGATCGGTCTTTCTATCATGATGAATGTGTTAGTAGTGTGTTAGTGATTTAGATCGGATCCGAAGATTGCCTACGTTCCTCTCAATGTGAGAAGCTCAGGTCAGCGTAGTTCGCGCATAATTAGAATGTGGAGAGAGAATAGGGATCATGCATAATGAAGAGGGAGGATAAAGAAACATCCAGGATGATCACATCCTAGAATAATGACTATGCCATCAATGAGATCTCAATGAACATTCATCACATTCATCATGGGAGGATTATTGATCATGGAAGTAATTACCTAAAGTTTAGGGTTTAGAAATAGTTCCTAGATCATCCTTGGGTTGATGAACCCTAGATCATCATCGGCTATGAAATAACATGCAAACATGAAGATCGCAACCCTAAATATAGCATAAATAAGGTTTTAATCTATGAACACGATGAACATATGAAGAACATATTATGAACATATGAATGAACATGCAAAGCATATGAAGAAACTATGAATAAACATGCAAGAACATGAATATTAAAGATCTACCTTAGAAATAATGCAAGAACGTGAAGAAATAAGTTAGAAAACTTACCTATGTTGGCAAGAAATAAACCTTGATCTTCTTGGAGGTTTGAATGCTAATTAGAGAGCAAATTGTGTTTAAGAACTCCAAAATTCGGACTTAGAGCTCTCAAAATCGGACCCCTAAACCAATAGCATGGGATTGGTTTATATAGTAAACTGAGGGGAAGATCTGACGGCTGAGATCATCCGGAGCAAAGTTGGCCGCCTGGCCATGACTTAAGCCAGTGACAAGAGTGGCCGCGTGGCCAAGATCGACGCGCAGCAAGGTTGGCCGCGTGGCCAAGGATGCAGGCTGACGTGATTTTCAAGCTAGGGTTTCTGCATGGTTTTAAGGAAACCATTTATTACCTATTTTGATAGATTTTGTCATAAATGAGATATTTCGGGAATCCGGGACAAGTCTTTGCAAGGTTTCTAATTCCTATAAAGTCCTTGTACTTTTTGGGAAAGTCTTAATAAACTCATTTTCAGGTCGGGTACTAACAGTAGCCCCTCGGCGACGCTTCTTGCAAGGCAATGTGGGGTCGACGATAAAAGAAGGATCCGTCTGAAACATGAGTTTCAAAACAGATGAAAGGTAAGGGAACGGCTGAACCTTGGCAGGCGACCTACGTATCCGCGGGGGAATCAAGCCAAACGTAGTTCAAATCTGATGGGAAATTGGGAATGACTGTCCTCTGATGGGGAGCAACGTCTTCTGCTGGGGAAAATGCACCTGCTGGGGATGATAGATGACCGCGTCGGTCGGGTGGCTGAACCTTTTCAGGTTTCCTACGTATCCTCCGAGGAATTAAGCCGGTCGTAGTTCAGAGATGTTGGGGAAATAAATGAGACATCGGACTTCTGCTAGGGATAACAAACCTACGGGCACTATCCTGTATGAAGAACGAACATTCGTTAGGAAATGAAATCATTTGAAGCGAGAGGGATAATGGGACAATAAAGACTACGTTGTCTAAATAATCCTGAGGTGGAGTAATAAACGCTGAGGTAAGCGCAAACAGAAACGCCCGGGTTTCTGCCGATCGCGCTAAAATAATGGAGGCTGGATCTTTCGCAAACAGAAACGCCGAGGCTTCTGCCAGTCACGATCGATCTAGGATGCGTATGTCATAGAGGCGCCGAAGTCTCTACAACCATACGAATCCTAAGCAAATATTAGTGTAGACACCCCGCCTTGGACCGCTCACCCCGATTGCACATTTGATTTTGTGTTTCTCCCCATTCTAAGTGTTTCTCGTTAGTTTCTGTCACTTTCGTTAAGTTCCTGACTGACTTCGTTAAGTCCAGGGACTAAACTGAATGACAGGGCTGACTTTCTAGTCCATTCTGTCAAAATTGCCTTCTCTGAGTCGCGCGCATACGACACTAGGAGCCAGGCGCGCGTGCCTCCCGCCCCAAAGCAGGAAGCGCGCGCCTCTGGGCGTCACTTACAGATTTCTGGCCAGGATTCCCTCCCTTGCTCAATTTACAGGATTTTGTCCGGGAATGATTTCTTGGTGACTGAGTTTTGGTACCAAAAACACCCCTCTTTCACCTATAAAAACCTCTCTTTACCTCCATTCTCAAGGACCGAAAATTGAACTTAAAAACTATACCAAAATCACTTTCTAAAGGTTCTCCAAGGATTTCATCAAGAAATATTTGAAGGTCTCCAAATTGTAGGTAAAAGTCCATCTTTTCCTTCCTTTTCTACTTCATCTCCTCTCTCTTTTTACTTTAATTAAATGTGCAATCACCCAAATCATTTTGGGACATGACTCTAATGATCACCTCATCTCATTGAGGTTGGTTAAGGAGTTATCTCCTACATTCCAAACTCTATTTTAAACCCCCTTTTCATGACTTAAAAAAGAAGAAGAAGAACATTTTCATTCATGTAGATTTTGATCAAGCAAGACCAACTTTAGTTGGGCGAGATGGGTGTTTCGGTACTTCCCATCTCGTAATCTAACCCCCGAACCTCAAAACAAAGAATCTCTGTTTTCGTAATCAAACTTAGGCTACAATCTATAGGTTTTTCTTATGTTCCTCAAAACATAGGTGGCGACTCTAAAAACAAGTTAGACATCCTAGGATCACTCACGCGCTCTAGCCTAAAGCCGTGGTTCCCCCGGGGTATCTACAGTGGCGACTCTGCTGGGGAATATTTGAGGGTTAAACTTGCATTCTGATCGAAATCTACATCTTTTCTGGGCATTCTGTTTCCTGATGGGGGAGGCGCGCGCGTCTGGCCTTTTAAGCCTAAGGCGCGCGCATCCCGCATCAAGAACCAGAATCGCCCACTTCTTCATGTTCTTCATCTTCTTCTTCTGTTATTCTGCACTAATCACTTCTGCAGGGGTTACAATATGAACATGGGACCAGGGCAATCCCCTGAGTCCAAAGTCTGACATTCTGACAGGTTCGCCCCAGAAGCGCGCGCCTCCCATACGCATTGCGCCATGCGCGCGCGTCCCACATCAGAACTCAGAGGCGCACGCTTCTGGGTTGGTTTCCAGAACAGAAACAGGTTTCAGTGACTGAGCAGAACAGTGGGGTGTGGGCACAGTTGCCTGCATCAGAACAGAATTGAACCCTCAGACTGTTTTAATTTTTTGTTTTATTTACCGGTCACACGGGTGATTCGGGAGTTGTAATTTTATGTGCTTATGTGTTTTGTGTGTTTTATTTACTGTCACATGTAGGTATCACAAGCGTGGTGGAATCCGATGAGTATTTGGGACCGCTAGAAGGTCTATATACTAGTGTGACGATTCCACTATTTTTTCTAGAAACCTCAAAAAGGACTCCGTCCTTCCGACTTTGTAAATAAAAAAAAAGAGTCATTTTTCTTTATGTGGTTGAGTCTTCTCTTGTTTGTGGGTGAAATCATTTTACCCAAAAGGTGTTCATGGGGCCATCCTAAGATCGACCGTGTTCTCTCAATAGGTCCAATGGCTTCAAACGGCAACGACAACGGCATTCCCGTGTCCAACGAAGGGTTATTCCGCATGGTGGAAGCATTGAAAGGGCAAGTCGATACACTAGCCGAGAATGTCCGCCGCAAGGATGATCTATGGCGAGCTCGTTACGAGCATGTGAAAATGGCCCACAAGAAAGAAGTTGCTAAACTCAAGAACCAATTGAAAGGGCTCACGGGTGAAAGAAAGGTCCAAAACATTGATACCGGTTTGGTCAACACTCTCATGTCCTACATTGACCAAAGGCTTAGTGGGCTAAATTTGCACAAGGGCCCAAACACCGGTCTTCATCAAGCTTCTTTCCTCATGAACATAATGGAGGCTCTTCCCAAAAAGTTCAAGATGCCCGATATTGGCAAGTTCAACGGCAACTCTTGCCCCAACGCTCATGTCGACTCCTACATTTGGGCCATGCTACCAAAGAAAGTGTCTCCTCAAATAATGGCACAATGGTTCCCGCTTATTCTCGAGGGGGTCACAAAAGATTGGTATATGGGTCTTCCAGTTTCCACCCGCCTCAATTGGGATGCCGCTATGCTTGCCTTCAAGTCACAATATCAAGACAACTCCATATTCCGCCCCACCAAGAAGGAATTGGAGAGCACCGTGCAAATGGGTGATGAATCATTTGGGGACTTCTATCGCCGTTGGAACGACAAGCTAGCCGAGATGGTTGATAGGCCTTCCGAGAAGGAACAAATGGACATCTTCTTGAAGTGTTTGAAAATGGACTACCGCGCTCATCTTAGTGGGGCTTTTCACTCCGATTTTTCAAGCATGTATGATGCGGGGTTTAGAATTGACAATTTGCTCCGAGAAGTGGCCGAGTCCTCCTATGACACAAGCTTCAACGACAAAGGGTTCCCAAGCAATGACATGGAAGAATGTAGTGACATGGAAGACTACAATGACAATGAGGACTACAACGACATGGGGGATGATGACAACAATCTCCGTTTCTCTTTCTCTACCTAGAAATAGGATAAAAAAAAAAGAGTCAAAAGTCCTCTAATGTGTGCATTAATGTTTTCTCTCGTCCTATGTTCGAGTCCATTGAGTCATCAAATAAAAAGTCGTTCTTGTCCTAATACACTCTTCCGAGTTGTTCAACTAATTCTTGGCAAAATGATGAAAAGATGTCTAAACGAGTTTTGGAACGAAGGCAATCACTTGAACGCCTAGGGGCTAAACATCGTGACGAAGGCGACAACATCAAATCCAAGACATCAAGCGACAAAGAAAGGTGGAGCAACAACCATGGAGACATTAAGCAAAGTTTTCAAAGCGGGATTAAAAAAAAAAAAAAAAAAATGCTCGCTAGGTTGAACTCTTCAAATCAACCTAGGCAAAAGTTAGAGCACAAAAAAAAAAATAATAATAATAATAATAATAAAATCCCCCTCAATCAAAGAAGATCAAAATCATCATCCACCAACAAAGGACGAAGCTACGAAGCAACAATTCCATCACGAAGAATGGAGAATTCACAAGAACTACGGTGACCTGAGCCTCTACACTGGAGGAACGTAGGCAACCTGCGGGTCCGGTCTCATGCAAGAAAGAAGATATCTTTAGCCCTAGCGCGTTATGGTGATTGGCCTTCATCTCGAACTTGTCAAGATATCTTTGTACGATTCATTTGCCAATGAATTAATCACCAAAAAGATTGAACAACTTTTTTAGATTTGGAATCATTTCGCGCTCCTTGTCGAGTCTAGGGACTTCTATTCTTTCTGCATACTCCCAATTTCTTGCAATAAAATTGGGGCTTTCCTTCTCTTCTCTCTTAATGACTTACTTGCCTTCGCGAGTCATTCAATTCAATAAAAAATACATGTCAATACTAGGGACACTTCCCTAGTCAAGTCAATGTCACTCATCATTAGTGACAAAAGGTCTCCACCGCAAAATCACATGTCTTATCTCCTCAGCTAGAGTCAATGCACACTTCCTCATCAATTGAGTCAAAAAAAAAATGATGAAGACGCAAAAGAGATGCCCGCTAGATTGAAAACCCGAAAGGGCGGTCTAGGCAAAAAACAGGGTGCGTCATAAAAAAAATGATGAGAGAGTGAGAGAGAGAAGGGAAAGAGAAATGGAGATCCCCGGCCTCTAAAGAAGACAAGTTCTACATAGAATCTCCTCAGCAAGTCAATTCCCCACCGAGTCAACTTTGGGATTTCAAAAGGCTCGACAAGATATAGCACCATCAAAGGTTGTCTTGGGTTATCGGCATCATTCTCCAGCAGTGTGCATTTTTGGGTTCATGAAAAGAAGGCCCGTGGTAGCCAAGACCCATCCGAGAACGAGCCCATCATAAAAGGGCACGAGATTGCACAAATAATCCCTAGCTAAGTCAATTGACTTGGGCCACAAAAAGCAACAACATGTGTCTCAGTTTTCAAGCTTCTTCAAGAATGTGCTTCTAAAGTACGCCGAAAGGCTCCCGAGAAATGGAGTAGCTCTTGCCATATCCTCTCATGTTTGTTCCCTCGCACGAGGACGAGTCACTCTTGCTTTGCTCAACAAATGGTGACGCCCTATGGACTATATGATCCGAGAACAAGGGCTTCTTTTGACAATCAACAAGCCCTAGGGGCTATGCTCGAAAAAGAAAAAAAAAAAAAATGTGTGAGACTATCCTCAAAGTCTCTCAAAAGGGATGTCAAAAAGCCCTCTTGTCCCGTGTGCCCGTGCTCGTTCCCCCAATCAAGGATGGACCTTTCTCGCAATCAATGATGGCACTCTAGGGGCTACGGTCAAGTCTTAAAGGCTCCCTCGGCAAAGAGCAATTAACTCCCCAGCAGTATCCCCAGCCAAGTCATGTGCAACATTGGAAGCTTCCTCAATTCGGCACCGAAGGTCTCAACGGGCTTCGCAATCTACAATCTTTTGGGCTACGGCATTACAGTAATTCAAGCAAAGGGCAGTATTAGGGCTTCGCGACCGACAGTCTTTTGGGCAACAATACTCGAGCAACGCAATTTGGGAGTAGTCTCCATGAAAGGGATCAAGCTTCAAAGGGTCTCTCAACACTTCAAGTCAAAGGCCTCTTGGTTTTAAATGAAGACTCCGATGTTATGAATGAAGTTGATGATTTTTGTTAGAACTCACAGCGAGATTTTGAAGGAAGTCTTAGAGAAAAGGAAAAAGATTCAATATGCTAAACTCTAATCAAAACAGGGTTATAGCGGGAAATGCCACGGCCAATCCCAATGTTTCTGCAATTCAGCACCCCCTTCTCCAAGATCAAAAGCGCAAGGTGCAGCTCAGATAAAGTTGGGCCACAGCACTAGTTGCATCCGAAGATCCGTCATTAGTTCAACTCATGAAGTGTCAAGCAAGCATACTCATTTGAGACTTTATCACGCCAAGACCTTATCCTCCGTGACCTCGACGGCACCGCAAGACATTACTGCATCCTTTGACATAAGCCCTCAGCCATTTGGGTATCGACCACAATGAGGCCATTCATCTCCCCAGTAAGAACAAGAAGGAGATCTCTATCAAGAATTCTACCAAACGGTACATCCGCTCTCAATGCCGAGCCAATCACGAGATAATTTGGGGTTTTACAATGAAAGGTCTTCACATCTCGCCATCTACAAGCCCACGACACTTGGGGCTTTGCAATCTCTTGAAGCTTGGCATCAACGATCTCCTCTTGGGGCTTGCTCACTACAACAACAAAGGGCGATTTACTCGAATGGGCCAAGAGCTGATTTATCTTGGAGCTATGCAAGTCCCTCAAAATTTGGCATCAAAGGCATTTAGGGGCTTCACAATCAGCAACCCCTTATCTTGGCATCAAAAGCCTTTTGAAGCCCCGTAATCGACAAATCTCTTGGGGCTAGACATCAATCTTCGTTGGGCACACCAGCGACAACAGAATTCAAGCGAGGCAATCCGGACTTCGACTGAACATGACTTGATCTTGGGTTGGCTTCACAAGCACACAATGGTTAAAATGGTTCACCCACGAACTAAAAAAAAAAAAAAAATCTTTTCCTCGCATGTGTGCATATTCTCTCCTTTCTAATCTAAAAAAAAAAAAAAAAAAAAAGATTTTTCTTTTTCTTTCTCCTTCTATGTGCAAAAGTATGTGCTTTACTTTGCTTTGCTCCTAGCTTCTCCTCCAGCATTCTCCATCATCCTTGAACTACGCTGGTCTGATTCCCTTCAAGGGATACGTAGGCAGCCTTTGGCACGACCAACCCATCATCAAGAGCGTTCTCTCATCAACATCCAAAGAATGGACATTCTCCATCAAAGCATCCTCCGCGGATATCAGGAATCCATCTCCACTCAAGCGGCAATGGTAAGTGAAGGTATAAATACATCCAATGCTTTCCTCAAAATCACACCGCACACAAAATCACTCTCTACATTCTTACTTCTCTCTCATTGCAAGGGTGTTCCAAATCTCATCACACCACGAGCACAATTTCTCTCAATCATCACACTTCATGCATCTTCTTGCACAAACACATATACCTGTCAAGCACACACATAACAGGTACCACCACGAAGTCAACAGCATCCACTACTCAAGGCACTTCAT
Source organism: Campanula takesimana (assembly GCA_026119855.1). NCBI lineage: Eukaryota > Viridiplantae > Streptophyta > Magnoliopsida > Asterales > Campanulaceae > Campanula > Campanula takesimana. The sequence continues at coordinate 106,123 of JAOWBW010000806.1, read as the reverse complement.
CCCCACCAGAAAGTGGTCAACCGTGCCACACCCCCCTCAAGATTCAATCTCAACATCTCATCCCCAGCAGGAACATTTTTCTGGTCGCGGTCAACTGTGCCCGTACCCCACAATTCAAAAAAGTCAAGTGTGACTCCAAATGGCACGAGGCTTCAAAGCAATATTTCATCGAACGGATTCACTAACGGATTCGTCAACAAGGGTTCGCTAACGACCTCATTCAAAACATTCAACCGTGCCCGCATCCCACAAAGTCAACAACTCGGTCCATATAGAGACAAGCTCCCATAAGCTCCAGGTCGGCAACTCGGTCCATATCGAGACAAGCTCCCATGAGCTCCAGGTCGGCAACTCGGTCCATATCGAGACAAGCTCCCATGAGCTCCAAGTCGGCAACTCGGTCATATTGAGACAAGCTCCCATGAGCCCCAAGTCGGTAACTCGGTCCATATCGAGACAAACTCCCATGAGCCCCAAGTCGCCAACTCGGTCCATATCGAGACAAGCTCCCATGAGCTCCAAGTCGGCAACTCGGTCCATATCGAGACAAGCTCCCATGAACTCCAAGTCGGCAACTCGGTCCATATTGAGACAAGCTCCCATGAGCCCCAACTCAAGAAACTCGGTCCATATCGAGACAAGCTCCCATGAGCTCCAATACAACACTCCAGCAAAAGCCGCTCACACAGGGAGCGCACCACTATCTCTCGCAATTTCAAATTCCTGCTTTCATCGAGTCTTTGCCTTTTCTTGGTGATGTCCTCGGCGGGTGTTTTTAACTTTCGTCGACGCATTCTGCTTTGCAGTCCATGTCGCCGAGGGGCTCTGTAGACACCCCGCCTTGGACCGCTCACCCCGATTGCACATTTGATTTTGTGTTTCTCCCCATTCTAAGTGTTTCTCGTTAGTTTCTGTCACTTCCGTTAAGTTCCTGACTGACTTCGTTAAGTCCAGGGACTAAACTGAATGACAGGGCTGACTTTCTAGTCCATTCTGTCAAAATTGCCTTCTCTGAGTCGCGCGCCTCCGACACTAGGAGCCAGGCGCGCGCGCCTCCCGCCCCCAAAGCAGGAAGCGCGCGCCTCTGGGCGTCACTTACAGATTTCTGGCCAGGATTCGCTCCCTTGCTCAATTTACAGGATTTTGCCCGGGAATGATTTCTTGGTGACTGAGTTTTGGCACCAAAAACACCCCTCTTTCACCTATAAAAACCTCTCTTTACCTCCATTCTCAAGGACCGAAAATTGAACTTACAAAAACTATACCAAAATCACTTTCTAAAGGTTCTCCAAGGATTTCATCAAGAAATATTTGAAGGTCTCCAAATTGTAGGTAAAAGTCCATCTTTTCCTTCCTTTTCTACTTCATCTCCTCTCTCTTTTTACTTTAATCAAATGTGCAATCACCCAAATCATTTTGGGACATGACTCTAATGATCACCTCATCTCATTGAGGTTGGTTAAGGAGTTATCTCCTACATTCCAAACTCTATTTTAAACCCCCTTTTCATGACTTAAAAAAGAAGAAGAAGAACATTTTCATTCATGTAGATTTTGATCAAGCAAGACCAACTTTAGTTGGGCGAGATGGGTGTTTCGGTACTTCCCATCTCGTAATCTAACCCCCGAACCTCAAAACAAAGAATCTCTGTTTTCGTAATCAAACTTAGGCTACAATCTATAGGTTTTTCTTATGTTCCTCAAAACATAGGTGGCGACTCTAAAAACAAGTTAGACATCCTAGGATCACTCACGCGCTCTAGCCTAAAGCCGTGGTTCCCCCGGGGTATCTACAGTGGCGACTCTGCTGGGGAATATTTGAGGGTTAAACTTGCATTCTGATCGAAATCTACATCTTTTCTGGGCATTCTGTTTCCTGATGGGGGAGGCGCGCGCGTCTGGCCTTTTAAGCCTAAGGCGCGCGCATCCCGCATCAAGAACCAGAATCGCCCACTTCTTCATGTTCTTCATCTTCTTCTTCTGTTATTCTGCACTAATCACTTCTGCAGGGGTTACAATATGAACATGGGACCAGGGCAATCCCCTGAGTCCAAAGTCTGACATTCTGACAGGTTCGCCCAGAAGCGCGCGCCTCCCATACGCATTGCGCCATGCGCGCGCGTCCCACATCAGAACTCAGAGGCGCACGCTTCTGGGTTGGTTTCCAGAACAGAAACAGGTTTCAGTGACTGAGCAGAACAGTGGGGTGTGGGCACAGTTGCCTCCATCAGAACAGAATTGAACCCTCGGACTGTTTTAATTTTGTGTTTTATTTACCGGTCACACGGGTGATTCGGGAGTTGTAATTTTATGTGCTTATGTGTTTTGTGTGTTTTTCAATCTTTTCAAAAAAAAAAAAAAAAAAAAAAAATTGTCAGTTGTTAGACCTCACACTACATGCACATATTCCTATGAACTGCTCACTATCGAGTCGCACAAGTCCAACCCCAAACCCGTCGAGGCCCGTCCTAGAAAGTTTCAAGCTCCACCAGACCTTGGCTCTTTCGAAGCGGTAAACCTCAGCCCGTGGCGTAGTTCAAGACTACATGCTGGGGGTGACCTTTGAGCCTCATATTCAAGCCGAGCACAAACCACACAATTCTAGTTAGGGTCTAACACTCCGTGACTCAAGTCGGTTTCCATGTACCGAGATTTCCCTAAACTAATGTCTTCAAATCATACATGCCAACTTGTTGAAATGGACGAAATAAAACTCCGTCCCCAAAAGTGGCTATCTTGGACGAAAATAAAAAATCCGTCCCCGCATGTATGATTTACTACACTAATTTAGTTTAATCCCGTGACATGTAGGTATCACAAGCGTGGTGGAATCCGATGAGTATATGGGACCGCTAGAAGGTCTATATACTAGTGTGACGATTCCACTATTTTTTCTAGAAACCTCAAAAAGGACTCCGTCCTTCCGACTTTGTAAATAAAAAAAAAAGAGTCATTTTTCTTTATGTGGTTGAGTCTTCTCTTGTTTGTGGGTGAAATCATTTTACCCAAAGGGGTGTTCGTGGGGCCATCCTAAGATCGACTGTGTTCTCTCAATAGGTCCAATGGCTTCAAACGGCAACGACAACGGCATTCCCGTGTCCAACGAAGGGTTATTCCGCATGTTGGAAGCATTGAAAGGGCAAGTCGATACACTAGCCGAGAATGTCCGCCGCAAGGATGATCTATGGCGAGCTCGTTACGAGCATGTGAAAATGGCCCACAAGAAAGAAGTTGCTAAACTCAAGAACCAATTGAAAGGGCTCACGGGTGAAAGAAAGGTCCAAAACATTGATACCGGTTTGGTCAACACTCTCATGTCCTACATTGACCAAAGGCTTAGTGGGCTAAATTTGCACAAGGGCCCAAACACCGGTCTTCATCAAGCTTCTTTCCTCATGAACACAATGGAGGCTCTTCCCAAAAAGTTCAAGATGCCCGATATTGGCAAGTTCAACGGCAACTCTTGCCCCAACGCTCATGTCGACTCCTACATTTGGGCCATGCTACCAAAGAAAGTGTCTCCTCAAATAATGGCACAATGCTTCCCGCTTACTCTCGAGGGGGTCGCAAAAGATTGGTATATGGGTCTTCCAGTTTCCACCCGCCTCAATTGGGATGCCGCTATGCTTGCCTTCAAGTCACAATATCAAGACAACTCCATATTCCGCCCCACCAAGAAGGAATTGGAGAGCACCGTGCAAATGGGTGATGAATCATTTGGGGACTTCTATCGCCGTTGGAACGACAAGCTAGCCGAGATGGTTGATAGGCCTTCCGAGAAGGAACAAATGGACATCTTCTTGAAGTGTTTGAAAATGGACTACCGCGCTCATCTTAGTGGGGCTTTTCACTCCGATTTTTCAAGCATGTATGATGCGGGGTTTAGAATTGACAATTTGCTCCGAGAAGTGGCCGAGTCCTCCTATGAAACAAGCTTCAACGACAAAGGGTTCCCAAGCAATGACATGGAAGAATGTAGTGACATGGAAGACTACAATGACAATGAGGACTACAACGACATGGGGGATGATGACAACAATCTCCGTTTCTCTTTCTCTACCTAGAAATAGGATAAAAAAAAAGAGTCAAAAGTCCTCTAATGTGTGCATTAATGTTTTCTCTCGTCCTATGTTCGAGTCCATTGAGTCATCAAATAAAAAGTCGTTCTTGTCCTCATACACTCTTCCGAGTTGTTCAATTAATTCTTGGCAAAATGATGAAAAGATGTCTAAACGAGTTTTGGAACGAAGGCAATCACTTGAACGCCTAGGGGCTAAACATCGTGACGAAGGCGACAACATCAAATCCAAGACATCAAGCGACAAAGAAAGGTGGAGCAACAACCATGGAGACATTAAGCAAAGTTTTCAAAGGGGGATTAAAAAAAAAAAAAAAAAAAATGCTCGCTAGGTTGAACTCTTCAAATCAACCTAGGCAAAAGTTAGAGCACAAAAAAAAAAAAAAAAATAATAATAATAATAAAATCCCCCTCAATCAAAGAAGATCAACATCATCATCCACCAACAAAGGACGAAGCTACGAAGCAACAATTCCATCACGAAGAATGGAGAATTCACAAGAACTACGGTGACCTGAGCCTCTACACTGGAGGAACGTAGGCAACCTGCGGGTCCGGTCTCATGCAAGAAAGAAGATATCTTTAGCCCTAGCGCGTTATGGTGATTGGCCTTCATCTCGAACTTGTCAAGATATCTTTGTACGATTCATTTGCCAATGAATTAATCACCAAAAAGATTGAACAACTTTTTTAGATTTGGAATCATTTCGCGCTCCTTGTCGAGTCTAGGGACTTCTATTCTTTCTGCATACTCCCAATTTCTTGCAATCAAATTGGGGCTTTCCTTCTCTTCTCTCTTAATGACTTACTTGCCTTCGCGAGTCATTCAATTCAATAAAAAATACATGTCAATACTAGGGACACTTCCCTAGTCAAGTCAATGTCACTCATCATTAGTGACAAAAGGTCTCCACCGCAAAATCACATGTCTTATCTCCTCAGCTAGAGTCAATGCACACTTCCTTATCAATTGAGTCAAAAAAAAAAAAAAAAAAAAAAAAAATGATGAAGACGCAAAAGAGATGCCCGCTAGATTGAAAACCCGAAGGGGCGGTCAGGCAAAAAAACAGGGTGCGTCATAAAAAAAAAATGATGAGAGAGTGAGAGAGAGAAGGGAAAGAGAAATGGAGATCCCCGGCCTCTAAAGAAGACAAGTTCTACATAGAATCTCCTCAGCAAGTCAATTCCCCACCGAGTCAACTTTGGGATTGCAAAAGGCTCGACAAGATATAGCACCATCATAGGTTGTCTTGGGTTATCGGCATCATTCTCCAGCAGTGTGCATTTTTGGGTTCATGAAAAGAAGGCCCATGGTAGCCAAGACCCATCCGAGAACGAGCCCATCATAAAAGGGCACGAGATTGCACAAATAATCCCTAGCTAAGTCAATTGACTTGGGCCACAAACAGCAACAACATGTGTTTCAGTTTTCAAGCTTCTTCAAGAATGTGCTTCTAAAGTACGCCGAAAGGCTCCCGAGAAATGGAGTAGCTCTTGCCATATTCTCTCATGTTTGTTCCCTCGCACGAGGACGAGTCACTCTTGCTTTGCTCAACAAATGGTGACGCCCTATGGACTATATGATCCGAGAACAAGGGCTTCTTTTGAAAATCAACAAGCCCTAGGGGCTATGCTCGAAAAAGAAAAAAAAATGTGTGAGACTATCCTCAAAGTCTCTCAAAAGGGATGTCAAAAAGCCCTCTTGTCCCGTGTGCCCGTGCTCGTTCCCCCAATCAAGGATGGACCTTTCTCGCAATCAATGATGGCACTCTAGGGGCTACGGTCAAGTCTTAAAGGCTCCCTTGGCAAAGAGCAATTAACTCCCCAGCAGTATCCCCAGCCAAGTCATGTGCAACATTGGAAGCTTCCTCAATTCGGCACCGAAGGTCTCAACGGGCTTCGCAATCTACAATCTTTTGGGCTATGGCATTACAGTAATTCAAGCAAAGGGCAGTATTAGGGCTTCGCGACCGACAGTCTTTTGGGCAACAATACTCGAGCAACGCAATTTGGGAGTAGTCTCCATGAAAGGGATCAAGCTTCAAAGGGTCTCTCAACACTTCAAGTCAAAGGCCTCTTGGTTTTAAATGAAGACTCCGATGTTATGAATGAAGTTGATGATTTTTGTTAGAACTCACAGCGAGATTTTGAAGGAAGTCTTAGAGAAAAGGAAAAAGATTCAATATGCTAAACTCTAATCAAAACAGGGTTATAGCGGGAAATGCCACGGCCAATCCCAATGTTTCTGCAATTCAGCACCCCCTTCTCCAAGATCAAAAGCGCAAGGTGCAACTCAGATAAAGTTGGGCCACAGCACTAGTTGCATCCGAAGATCCATCATTAGTTCAACTCATGAAGTGTCAAGCAAGCATACTCATTTGAGACTTTATCACGCCAAGACCTTATCCTCCGTGACCTCGACGGCACCGCAAGACATTACTGCATCCTTTGACATAAGCCCTCAGCCATTTGGGTATCGACCACAATGAGGCCATTCATCTCCCCAGTAAGAGCAAGAAGGAGATCTCTATCAAGAATTCTACCAAACGGTACATCCGCTCTCAATGCCGAGCCAATCACGAGATAATTTGGGGTTTTACAATGAAAGGTCTTCACATCTCGCCATCTACAAGCCCACGACACTTGGGGCTTTGCAATCTCTCGAAGCTTGGCATCAAAGATCTCCTCTTGGGGCTTGCTCACTACAACAACAAAGGGCGATTTACTCGAATGGGCCAAGAGCTGATTTATCTTGGAGCTATGCAAGTCCCTCAAAATTTGGCATCAAAGGCATTCTAGGGCTTCACAATCAGCAACCCCTTATCTTGGCATCAAAAGCCTTTTGAAGCCCCGTAATCGACAAATCTCTTGGGGCTAGACATCAATCTTCGTTGGGCACACCAGCGACAACAGAATTCAAGCGAGGCAATCTGGACTTCGACTGAACATGACTTGATCTTGGGTTGGCTTCACAAGCACACAATGGTTAAAATGGTTCACCCACGAACTAAAAAAAAAAAAAAAATCTTTTCCTCACATGTGTGCATATTCTCTCCTTTCTAATCTAAAAAAAAAAAAAAAAAAAAAAGATTTTTCTTTTTCTTTCTCCTTCTATGTGCAAAAGTATGTGCTTTACTTTGCTTTGCTCCTAGCTTCTCCTCCAGCATTCTCCATCATCCTTGAACTACGCTGGTCTGATTCCCTTCAAGGGATACGTAGGCAGCCTTTGGCACGACCAACCCATCATCAAGAGCGTTCTCTCATCAACATCCAAAGAATGGACATTCTCCATCAAAGCATCCTCCGCGGATATCAGGAATCCATCTCCACTCAAGCGGCAATGGTAAGTGAAGGTATGAATACATCCAATGCTTTCCTCAAAATCACACCGCACACAAAATCACTCTCTACATTCTTACTTCTCTCTCATTGCAAGGGTGTTCCAAATCTCATCACACCACGAGCACAATTTCTCTCAATCATCACACTTCATGCATCTTCTTGCACAAACACATATACATGTCAAGCACACACATAACAGGTACCACCACGAAGTCAACAGCATCCGCTACTCAAGGCACTTCATCCCCACCAGAAAGTGGTCAACCGTGCCACACCCCCCTCAAGAGTCAATCTTAACATCTCATCCCCAGCAGGAACATTTTTCTGGTCGCGGTCAACTGTGCCCGTACCCCACAATTCAAAAAAGTCAAGTGTGACTCCAAATGGCACGAGGCTTCAAAGCAATATTTCATCGAACGGATTCACTAACGGATTCGTCAACAAGGGTTCGCTAACGACCTCATTCAAAACATTCAACCGTGCCCGCACCCCACAAAGTCAACAACTCGGTCCATATAGAGACAAGCTCCCATGAGCTCCAGGTCGGCAACTCGGTCCATATCGAGACAAGCTCCCATGAGCTCCAGGTCGGCAACTCGGTCCATATCGAGACAAGCTCCCATGAGCTCCAGGTCGGCAACTCGGTCCATATCGAGACAAGCTCCCATGAGCTCCAAGTCGGCAACTCGGTCATATCGAGACAAGCTCCCATGAGCCCCAAGTCGGCAACTCGGTCCATATCGAGACAAACTCCCATGAGCCCCAAGTCGCCAACTCGGTCCATATCGAGACAAGCTCCCATGAGCTCCAAGTCGGCAACTCGGTCCATATCGAGTCGGCAACTCGGTCCATATCGAGACAAGCTCCCATGAACTCCAAGTCGGCAACTCGGTCCATATCGAGACAAGCTCCCATGAGCCCCAACTCAACAAACTCGGTCCATATCGAGACAAGCTCCCATGAGCTCCAATACAACACTCCAGCAAAAGCCGCTCACACAGGGAGCGCACCACTATCTCTCGCAATTTCAAATTCCTGCTTTCATCGAGTCTTTGCCTTTTCTTGGTGATGTCCTCGGCGGGTGTTTTTAACTTTCGTCGACGCATTCTGCTTTGCAGTCCACGTCGCCGAGGGGCTCTGTAGACACCCCGCCTTGGACTGCTCACCCCGATTGCACATTTGATTTTGTGTTTCTCCCCATTCTAAGTGTTTCTCGTTAGTTTCTGTCACTTCCGTTAAGTTCCGACTGACTTCGTTAAGTCCAGGGACTAAACTGAATGACAGGGCTGACTTTCTAGTCCATTCTGACAAAATTTCCTTCTCTGAGTCGCGCGCCTCCGACACTAGGAGCCAGGCGCGCGCGCCTCCCGCCCCCAAAGCAGGAAGTGCGCGCCTCTGGGCGTCAGTTACAGATTTCTGGCCAGGATTCCCTCCCTTGCTCAATTTACAGGATTTTGCCCGGGAAGGATTTCTTGGTGACTGAGTTTTGGCACCAAAAACACCCCTCTTTCACCTATAAAAACCTCTTTTTACCTCCATTCTCAAGGACCGAAAATTGAACTTACAAAAACTATACCAAAATCACTTTCTAAAGGTTCTCCAAGGATTTCATCAAGAAATATTTGAAGGTCTCCAAATTGTAGGTAAAAGTCCATCTTTTCCTTCCTTTTATACTTCATCTCCTCTCTCTTTTTACTTTAATCAAATGTGCAATCACCCAAATCATTTTGGGACATGGCTCTAATGATCACCTCATCTCATTGAGGTTGGTTAAGGAGTTATCTCCTACATTCCAAACTCTATTTTAAACCCCCTTTTCATGACTTAAAAAAGAAGAAGAAGAACATTTTCATTCATGTAGATTTTGATCAAGCAAGACCAACTTTAGTTGGGCGAGATGGGTGTTTCGGTACTTCCCATCTCATAATCTAACCCCCGAACCTCAAAACAAAGAATCTCTGTTTTCGTAATCAAACTTAGGCTACAATCTATAGGTTTTTCTTATGTTCCTCAAAACATAGGTGGCGACTCTAAAAACAAGTTAGACATCCTAGGATCACTCACGCGCTCTAGCCTAAAGCCGTGGTTCCCCCGGGGTATCTACAATTAGGAAGTGCTAAAATAATATATGCTGGATCTCTCGCAAACAGAAACGCCGAGGCTTCTGCCAATCGCGATCGATCTAGGATGCGTATGTCATAGAGGCGCCGAGGTCTCTGCAATCATATGAATCCTAAGCAAATATTTGGTGGAGAATGGAAATTTTAAGAGGCTTTCCGCACCCAAAGGTAATGAACATCAGTCAAAATAGTGCTAAGGGCACCTAAAATGAATCAAAAGGGAATGTACTAGGGGTAAAACTGAAATTTTACATGCGGAGGCAAAGATGATGGATCGTTATTAAGTCGCAAACGGGATGAACTCTCGGGGAGTCATAAAGGTGATAGACCCTCGGGGAGTCACAAGGGTGACGGACTCTCGGGGAGTCACAAAGGTGATAGACTCTTGGGGAGTCACAAGGGACTCTTTGGTGAGTCACAAGGGTAAAGGACCTTTAGGGAGACGCGAAGGAGATGGACTCTCGGGGAGTTGCTAATATGAGAAACATGATCTGGGTTCCGCTTATCCTAATTTAGGAAGGAATGAGGCTACGAGCCATTGAGACCAAGGTGTTAGGTAATGGAAAGGGAATAAGGAAGATGGTGATCTCCTAATCTTGAGATAGGTATGCCAAAGACGTCACGGCTTCTTGGGCTTTAGATTATGTCTTGGAGATAATGTGGGTTTCCTAGGCTTACGGGCTAGGGATTGGAGTTCATTTAAGCATGAGGAGAGTATTCTGTCCTAGGCTTAGTGCTAGGGCTTGGAAAGGTTGAGATTTGGGAACTTCCTAGATGTTAGGGTTTCGAACAAGGGTTTGGAAACTGGCGTTTAAGTACCATGACTCTCCTAGGGTTTAGAAATATCCTAGGCTTCGAGGCTAGGGCTTGGAGTTGTGGTAGGCATAGAGGTTGCAAAGGCATTGGCTTTTAGACATAAGGCTGGGAGTTGGAAAGGTTGTGACTTCCTAGGCTTGAGACCATGGACCGTTGGGAAGAGGGATTACTTTTGTGACAGGTCCACTAAGCTTGATGTTAGGGTTCACCATTTTCCGGGATTGGTGACTATGGCTTGGAAATGTTCGTGGTAACCTAGGCTTTAGGCTAGGTTTTAAGGCTAAGGAATGTAAACTTCCTATATTTTGAGACTAAGGTGAAGGAATTTCCTAAGTCTAGGACTAGGGTTTAATGAGGATATAGTCTCCTAGGCCCGGCGGCTAAGGTTTAGAAAGAGTGCGACTACCTAAGCTTGAGGCTAGGGTTTGGAGCGAATGCGACTACGAGGCTAGGGTTAGGCTAGGCGAGGCTAGGGTTTAGAGCGAATGCGGCTTCCTAGGCTTGAGGCTAGGGTTTAGAGCGAATGTGGCTTCCTAGGATTGAGGCTAGGGTTTAGAGCGAATGCGGCTTCCTAGGGTTGAGGCTAGGGTTTGGAGAGAATGCGACTACCTAGGCTCGACGCTAGGGTTGATTAAGTTTTGGACAGGGCATTATATCCTAGGTTTAGGACTAGGGTTCAATAAGACGGGGGATTGAGATTGTAAATTTCCTAGGTTTCGAGACTAGGGTTTCGGGAATTTGGAAATGATGTTGCATACGGGGCATTGGAAATTCGCTAGAACTTGGGCTAGGGTTAAAGAGGATGGTGCTTCCTAGGCTTGAGACTAGGGTTTGGAGAGAAGGCGATTACCTAGGTTTGGGACTAGGGTTTAAAGGGAATGCGATTACCTAGGTTTAAGGCTAGGCTTTGAATAGAAGGTGACTACCTAGGCTTGAGGCTAGGGTTTGGAGACCGAAAGCATTTGAAGGTTTGTCTTGGTTTAGACCGAGCAAGTTTGAGGTCTAAGAGTGTTGCGGTTTGGGGCAGGTGAGCTTGATACCTCATGGATGGATAGGCTCGATAGGTTAGACCTAGGCTAGAGTGCTAGGGTTTAGCTAGGGTAAGACTCAGACATGTGTTAAGGAGACTGGGACCTAATGGACTGGTAGGTGCGAGATCAAGGAGATCGAAGGCTAGGCAGGGTAGCGTTGGGACATAAGGTTTTCAAGCGGGTAAGTCTTTTGTCCTAGAGAAACCGCGTTATGGGTTAGGACCAAGCAGGCTTGAGGTCGGCCAAGGAGCAACGGATTGGGATTGGATGATCCTAGTACCTAATACGCATGTCGGGTTTGGATCCTAGAGTGTTTGAAAGTTTAGGCTAGGTGCGAACCATAGGTACGAGAAATGGTTTTGGATATATGACCATGTTGGCGCTTTAGGTAAAGGGATTGAGTGTCCAAGACTTTTCTTGAGTACAATAGGTACCTAAGTTGGATTGGGTATGCTTAGGTCCTAAGTTTGTCTCAGAGGTCATTGCGCGTGACCAAGCTCGTTCGGCGATCGCGAAGGTGGGTTTGGTATGGGACCAAAGGTGTTAAGCGCACGATTTTTGACTGGACGGGTTTTGATATCTTTATGGCATATCACGGTACGTGGGAGGTCCTATGCGTTCGAGCACGTTTGAGGTTTGGACTCGTGGGGAAGAAAGGTTTGAGATCCATGGAGTTCAAGGGTGGACCTTGTAGGTGGTGAGGTTTGGACTCGGCTCGGATTAAGTAGGTTAGAGACCTAAGGGGTTGAAGGTCAGACTAGGAAGTCTTTTGAAGCTAAGGAGTGACACTAGGTTTAAGAGTGGCAGGGCCATGGTTTGGGTATGACGGTATGCGTAGATGGCATTGTTTTGGTTGGACCGAGCAGGCTTGGGAACTAAAGAGTTATAAGGGTCGACATCTAAGGTTATAGACCTAGAGGGTAGACATTTTTGTGATCTAAAGGGTTTAGGAGTTGAGACCTAAAGTGTGGATCGGATATGCTAGAGACGTACAAGGTAGGCGCTTGGTAGACTCGAATGGACTCGGGATCTAAGGGATCGTTCAATAGGTTAGACTGGGTAGACCTAAGAGGTTGGACCTAAGAGGATAAGGGAGACATAGTCTGGACAAGGTAAGGATGAATATATATTGGTAGGTTTGGGATCTAAGAGATCAGGTAGACTCGAGACCAGTAGGTTCGGGACCTAATGGGTCATTCTAAGGATTTGGATTCGGTAGACTGGTTTAAGGCTTGAGGTTTTGGATAAGACTGGTTTGAGGCTTTAGGAGTCCCGCTACTAACTTATGGAGGGTCGAGCTAAGGGGTTATGGTGTAACCTATGTAAGACTGACCAGGTAGGTGCGGGACCTAAGGTTTTGAATCAAGTCAGATTGGGACGTAAGGGTATCCTATTGTATAGGAAATAGGGTGAAGGACCGAGTCGGTTCAAGAATCACAAAGATGGGTCTCAGAGTGGACCGAGGAGGTTTATACAAATTTTGTAGAGACCGAGAGTGCGGGTTTATAAACAAAGTGTCGTGGAAGAGAAAACTTTTGAAAGTGTTATGACTTTATAAAGATGCTTTATAATTAATTACGATTCTAACCAATTCAAAGAGTTTTTCACGTGTCGAGTTTGACGATGAGGGGTGTCCATCTTCCAAGTACATCCTTGTTAAAGCCTCGGTATTCTCTGGGAAACCACATAGTCGGCCCATTCCATCAGGGATTCTCTAATTTGGTGAGCGGGTACCCTTCCTCCTTTGAGAAATTCTACGTCGAGCTTGATGATGAGGGATGCCCTTCTTCTAAGTATGTGCTTATCGAAGCCTCAATATTCTCTGAGAAAACCCTATAGTCGATCCATTCTGTTGGGGAAGCCCCAGTTCGATAAGGGTGTAGAGCGGGGTATCCTACCTCCTTTAAGACGCACCCTTTTTCTGCCTTGACCGCCCTTGCGGGTTTTCAATCTAGCGGGCATCTCTTTTGCGTCATCATTTTTTTTTTTTCAAATCATTCAGTCGACTCAAAAAAGGAAAAAAGAATTGTTTGAAAACATGCGGGGGCATTTTGGGGAGAGTAAGAGAGAGAGAGATAGTACTCACATTTTGACTCTTTGGGCAACTGAGTGTATATATGTACAAAAGGGAGGAAGCCCATGCTTGACAGAAAGTAAGTGTTTAGCTCTTTCCTAGATTGTAGAACAGAAGACTTGTCGAGACATTTGAAAATTGCTTTATTCAAGATTCTTATTTGATTGCTCGAGAATGGACCTCGTTGATTAGTTATGCATCTTATGATTATGTTTTAGACAAGTAGTCTCGAAATAATAAATGTTTTGATCAGTTGTGAGTGAAGAAGTCAGGAGTAGAAATATGGGGCAAGAGAGAAGAGAAGGAAAATTGGCTACGAGGTGGGTTGTGTATATTTTGGACCGAACCGGGAGGTTGCCTACGCTCTCCTCAAGGTGAGGAGGTCAGGTCCGCGTAGTTCGGGGATGACCCGCTTGACGATGGTGTCGGGTTTCAGTGGGTATGTGTGGGAGGAAAGAAAAGAAAGAAAGTTGGCCCAAGGTAGGTTATATTTGGCTTTGAGTGGTTGCCCGGTTGACGATGAAGTTGGGTTTTGAGTTTAGGGGTGTGAGGTTTGTTTGAGGTGAGTTGTTCTTTGTAGCTCATTGCGGAGGATTACTCCTTTGTAGTTGTTGCAGTGGATTGCTCCATCGTAGTTGTCATGGGTTGCTGCCGTTTATCTACTTTGTAAGGAAAGAAAGGAAAATAGGACATTTGAGGTGAAAAGAAAATGGGACTTTTACTTTTCCATGGTGATAGCCCCTTCTATTTTTCTTTTTCTTTTTTATTTTATCTCTTTGTGCACACCCTTTTTTTTGCCTAGGTCGCCCTTTCGGGTTTTCAACCTAGCGGGCTTCTTTTTGTGCAATGCTCTAACTTTTGCCTAGGTCGCCCTTTTGGGTTTCAACCTAGCGAGCCATATATTTTTTTATTTTTTTTTATATATTTGTACATGAAACATTGGGCGAGATAAGCCCCTAGTTTGCTTTCGCCTTTCTCGATTGCGAGGTAGCTTCCTTATAGTTCAAGCAGCCTTTTGCTGGCGGCGGGCATCCTAGCCCCTTGATTTTCACCGGTAGAGCTTCATTGGATTATCACGTGCACCAATTAATGGCATGAATGACTTCGTGCACTTGTCTTACATTTGTGATGGAATACGGACAGCCCCAGTGTAACGGCATGTGGTACTCATGAAGGGAACAAACCAACCCTTTAAATTGTGGCAGCATGGATGTCTATTTGATGATGAGCAACCGCAGTCCATTTCTTTGTCACGACCTTATAAAAAAGGGGTCTAATGGTGGGATGAGAGGCGTATGAGGATAGTGTATGGGAGAAGGTGTATATAGAGAGTTTACATGAAGTGTGTACAAGGGGTGAGTGTATAGAGAGAGTGTATGGGGGTAGAATGTAGAGAGAAGAGAAAGTGATTCGTTCATCCCAATTGATCGAAGCATTTGTTATTTTGAGATTAATCGTTTACTTAGTTATGTGAATGGTTTGTGGGTCCATTTACCTTTTAATGAGTCGTCATTAATGAGTAAGATTAAGAGTAATTCATCATATAAAGATATAGCAATCAAGCGAAAATGGTGAATAAGAAAATTTTCATGAAATTGATATATGCAAGCTTATGTCTCAAGTCTAGAGAGAAAAGAAAAGAAATAAAGACCCTTTTATTGGAACTAAAAGATTTAAACTGACTAGTCCAGGGTGGACTTTTACTTAAAGAAACAAAAAATCGTCCAAGGTGGACTTTTGACTAAGGACACTCTAGAACCTACGAAGACTGAATGACCCTTTTCTTTTCTTTTATTTAAAGGAGGTAGCCCCAATTTCCTCTTTTGCCCATGCCCATGTATTCCGTTGGCGGGTGATGGCTCCGCTGTCAATGAGGCTTTGAATCTTTCTCCTCAATTGGAGGCAATCTTCAGTGTCATGCCCAATGTACTGGTGGTATTGGCAGTATTTGGAGGGATCCAAGCCTTGCTTCACCCTACTTGGTTCATAGTTGAACAAAGGAGACAACTTGCCGGCTTGAACTAGACTTTTGAAGAGTTTGGCTAACGGCATACCCAAGTCATTGTACTCGCGTTCGTCCTTCCGAACTGTCTTTGAGGGTGGTTTAGGTACCGGTACCTGTCGTTGATGAGTAGTCTAAGGAGGCATCCCAACGGGAGAAATCTGTGATGGCCCATACATTTGAGGTGTTGAAATTGAGTAAGAGGGAGAACTCGGCCGAGGTAATCATAAATGGCACGAATGTCAGACAAATGGCGCCTCTCAATATCTCTTAGGGTTTTATGCATCTCCTTCTGAAAGTGTGTTGCTTGCTCGTTGAGAATGGCCTTAAAGTGGATTGCTTGTTCATCGAGGATGGCTTCGAAGTGGGATGCTTGCTTACTGAGAGCAGTACCGGTGTAGAGGATTGTCTCGGGATCTTGGTTAGCAGCTTCAGTTGCAACTTCGATGTTCCTTGCAGCCGACATGATGCAGAACTCTAGTCATGAAAGAATTAGATTCGTATTTAATGATAAGGCATCGTTATAAAATCATTTTTTGGAAAAGAGTCGGTCTCCACATTTTTGAAATGCATTTTGGTAAAAAATTGAAAGTTTGACCGGGCCGAAGTTGCCTACGTTCCCCTTATCATGAGGGAGAGGTCCCACACAATAAGAGGCTCAGGTCGCCGTAGTTCGAATCAAGTTAGACTTTTAAAAAGAGGTGAGAGATAACCATAGGGGTCAAGAGGAGGGAGATGACTCGGTCCTTGGTCAAGCATGGGTGAGGAAGACCTATAGGAGTCGGGCAAGGTTTGACTTAAGGTTTGATCTAAATAAGCCGAGAGGTGGGTCAAGGAAGATCGCATCGATGATGGTGGGTTGACCTAGATGGGTAAAGGATAGGTCGACCTAATTGGGAAAGGGTTGGATTGACCTATATGTTGAATGGATCAAGATAGCGGGTTGTAGCAGTTTGCCTATGGGATGATCTAAGCGGGATAGACATGGTTTGACCTAAGCGGGTCTAAGCGAGTAGGCTAACCTATTCGGGTTGGTTGACCAAGGGAGGTTGGAGATTGACCTAGATGGATCCAAGATAGGTAAATCGACCTAAGCGGGTCAAGGGTTGACCTCGACGGGTTAAAGGTGAAGGGGTAGTTTTAATCCTAAGACAGACAAGTTGACCTAGATGGCTCGAGGATGGTGTGCGGACCCAAACGGGTCGAGATGGGTTGACCTAGGTTGGTCTGGACAACGGTGGGTCAAATAATGACCTAGGTGGGTCAAGATAACGGTTTGACCTAAGCGGGAGGTCAAAGGTAATTGGGTTCATCTATGGAATCAAAGATTAACCTAAGAGGTCAAAAGCGGATAAGGTTGACCTAGGAGTCAAAGGTTGACCTAAAGGTCAAAGGTGATTGGGTTGACTAAGGGAGTCAAAGGTTGACCTAAGAGGTCAAAGGCGGATAAGTTTGACCTAGGGGGTCAAAGGTTGACCTAGGGGTCAAAGGTTGACCTAGGGTTCAAGGGTAGACCTAAGAGGTCAAAGGTGGTAAGGTTAACCTAGGAGGTCAAGGGTTGACCTAAGAGGTCAAAGGCGGATGAGGTTGACCTAAGGGGTCAAAGGTTGACCTAAGAGGTCGAGGGGTGATAAAGTTGACCTAAGGGGTCCAAGGTTTGACCTAAGAGGTCAAAGGCGGATAAGGTTGACCTTGGGGGTCAAAGGTTGACCTAGGGGTCAAGGGTAGACCTATGAGGTCAAAGGTGGTAAGGTTAACCTAGGAGGTCAAGGGTTGACCTAAGAAGTCAAAGGCGGATGAGGTTGACCTAAGGGGTCAAAGGTTGACCTAGGGGTCAAGGGTAGACCTAAGAGGTCAAAGGTGGTAAGGTTAACCTAGGAGGTCAAGGGTTGACCTAAGAGGTCAAAGGCGGATGAGAATGACCTATGGGGTCAAAGGTAGATAAGATTGTCCTAAGAGGCCGAAGGATGGTGGGATTTTGACCGAAGCGGGTCGAGATGAAGGGTAGACCCAAATGGATCGCAATGATGGGCCAACGGATGAGCGATGGACCTTAGAGGTCGCCTAGATGCAATGCACATTTTATTTTGCGAAAAGTTTTGCATTTATTTACATCCTAAATGGGTGGTCCGAGGAGTGTTCTAATCTCTATGTGTGGGTTGACACGGGTTAGGTTAAAGGTTCCCACCGCTCGCGGAACGTACACGGTGAGTGGAGTAGACGAACGACTCGAAAAATGTGAGGCAGTAGCGCACAAATTCCTGCACATCGAATACTCCGGGTAGTAGGGACCTGTGCAGTGCTGACACGGACTAGTGGTAGTGTCTGGCAAGAAACTAATTCTTTTTAGGGAAAAAAGAGGGAAGCCTTGAATGTTTGAATGATGCTATGCAATGCAATGCAGGAGAGAGAGAGAGAGAGAGAGAGAGAGAATAATGTACAAGGGAGCATAGCATAGTTTTGTTTGACCCTAATACTAAGATGAAAATAACAAGGGTACAGAAATACAAGGTACAAGTATTAACATGGCAAAAATACAAGGTGCATGTGTAAACATAGCAAAGTGTGAGGTGCATGTGCAAACATGGCAAAGTGTGAGGTGCATGTGTAAACATGGCAAGTGTGTGCATGTATAAACATGGCAGGTGTGTGCATGTGTAAACATGGCAGGTGTGTGCATGTGTAAACATGGCAAGCATCATGATGTGACGAAAGTTAGACCCACTAAGTTTGAAAAAGTTTCAAAGCAGTCCCCAGCAGAGTCGCCACTGTGAATACGTGTGTTTGAATTTGGGATATTCATTGCAACATTAAAATTATGAGAGTCGCCACGCCGTTTTAATTATAGCCAAAACATTGAAAAAAGCATGTTAATGGGTTCGGGGGTCAAATTACAACAAGAGAAGAATATTGAACGTTATCACTCCTATTGCCCGAATTGATCGGTCTTTCTATCATGATGAATGTGTTAGTAGTGTGTTAGTGATTTAGACCGGATCCAAAGATTGCCTACGTTCCTCTCAATGTGAGAAGCTCAGGTCAGCGTAGTTCGCACATAATTAGAATGTGGAGAGAGAATAGGGATCATGCATAATGAAGAGGGAGGATAAAGAAACATGCAGGATGATCACATCCTAGAATAATGACTATGCCATCAATGAGATCTCAATGAACATTCATCACATTCATCATGGGAGGATTATTGATCATGGAAGTAATTACCTAAAGTTTAGGGTTTAGAAATAGTTCCTAGATCATCCTTGGGTTGATGAACCCTAGATCATCATCGGCTATGAAATAACATGCAAACATAAAGATCGCAACCCTAAATATAGCATAAATAAGGTTTTAATCTATGAACGCGATGAACATATGAAGAACATATTATGAGCATATGAATGAACATGCAAAGCATATGAAGAAACTATGAATAAACATGCAAGAACATGAATATTAAAGATCTACCTTAGAAATAATGCAAGAACGTGAAGAAATAAGTTAGAAAACTTACCTATGTTGGCAAGAAATAAACCTTGATCTTCTTGGAGGTTTGAATGCTAATTAGAGAGCAAATTGTGTTTAAGAACTCCAAAATTCGGACTTAGAGCTCTCAAAATCGGACCCCTAAACCAATAGCATGGGATTGGTTTATATAGTAAACTGAGGGGAAGATCTGACGGCTGAGATCATCCGGAGCAAAGTTGGCCGCCTGGCCATGACTTAAGCCGGTGACAAGAGTGGCCGCGTGGCCAAGATCGACGCGCAGCAAGGTTGGCCGCGTGGCCAAGGATGCAGGCTGACGTGATTTTCAAGCTAGGGTTTCTGCATGGTTTTAAGGAAACCATTTATTACCTATTTTGATAGATTTTGTCATAAATGAGATATTTCGGGAATCCGGGACAAGTCTTTGCAAGGTTTCTAATTCCTATAAAGTCCTTGTACTTTTTGGGAAAGTTCTAATAAACTCATTTTCAGGTCGGGTACTAACAGTATCTAATACCCAGGAGCTAGAAGTAGAAAGTAAAATATCTATAACATAGATACCTGAATTAGACGCAGTCCCACTGCTCTTCTTCTTCTTTAACTCTTCCTTGTAAACCTTGCAATTTCGTTTCCAATGACCAATCTCATTGTAGTGGAAACAGATTGCATCCTTTTGGGAAACAGGTTTAGCCACATTAGCGTTGGCAACAGTTGCCTTGCTAATCTTGGGTTTGACAACTTTTGCCTTACCCTTTTTGCCTTTTGAGCCCTTTCCTTCTTTAGATACAATGAGTACAGGAGCGGCCTCTTTACCAATTTTCTTTTCTGCCTGCTTAAGCATCCCATGCAATTCAGACAATGTCTTATCCATCCCATGCATATTAAAGTTCATGACGAACTGGTTATAGCTTTTGGGCAATGAATTAAGAATAAAATCGGTAGCCAACTCAACATCAATTGGATGGCCTAGCCTCTCTAGTTTCTCAAAGTAAGCCTTCATCTTTAAAACATGAGGGCTCACAGACTGTCCTTCGCTCATCTTGCATGAGACCAGTACAGCTATAGTGTCGAACCTCTCTTGCCTTGCTTGTTCTTGAAACATATCTTTCAACGAAGCAGCAAGGTCAAATGCCTCCAAGTGCTCAAGAGTCTTCTGAAGCTCTGAACACATGGCCGCAAGCATAAGACAACCTACCTCACGAGAATCATTTACATGTTTCTTGTTGGCGTTTCTCTCATCCTTTGGTGCATTAGAAGCATGTTCCTCTTCAGGAACGGGCTCTTCAAGAATATAGAGCTTGTCCTCATGCTTTAGAACAATTCTAAGGCTACGGATCCAATCCGTGTAGTTAGCTCCATTTTCTTGAAGCTTTTCCTTCTCAAGGATAGATCGCAGTGATAAGTTTGTATTTTGTGCCATTATCTACAATTATGCAAACATATAATTAAATATAAGTACCAACTTAGTTAAAGATATTAAAATATTAGTATTTCACAAATACTCTCACTAAATTATATAACCTTCATATACATTCAATGTATAATATAATTTAAATGGGCTAAGATCCATATATCATTTAATTTTACGTCCGCGAGGGCAAGATGCATAAAATTAAATTATTTAGGTAGATAACTCCTTATCAATCATATCATATATGACTCTTAGATCTTTTATGAGATTATATCAAGACATCTTATGTCATGCATGTTTTAAATCTCATCTGTGCCTTAGGCCCAAAACTCTTTTGATAGCCTAATTAAGTCAACCCACTTTAAACGCATAGGAACCACTCTTTCACTCATCTTGTTCATACATGAATAAAATCAATGCACCTCGCGAGGGTTAGAGCGCACATGAAATTACCCATGTAATCCCAAGTGTCTTAATCATGGGTTGGCACGAAACTTAAATTTTAAGAAGGTTCACACACATAAAGTTAATCAATTAACCGAATTAATTTTATGTGACATTAGTTGCGCTAGTTAGGGATTAAAGTCTGAAACCTTTGAGATTACTCCAATCTTAAACTCCTTTAAGATTCTAATCTCTATGTCTGCACTTCTGAACTTACATCTATTTCAGGAAACACGGTTTCAAAGACCAGCCATCTGAAATGGATCAAATCAGTACCGTCCAAACCTTCTGCAGAGCATCTTGAAATTGAGAGCACAAACCGTACGGTCGAAACTAAGCCAAAAGGCATCCACATTCCCGTACTAGGATCAAGAAACCAAGCAACTTCTCTATACGGTCGAAACTAAGCCAAAATCCACACATAGATATCTCAAGATCTTTCATTGTCTTTTAATCTCACAGATTACAGCAGTTCTAAACTCTTTAGAACTCTGATTTCTGCAGTTACTTTGAATTCTTCGCAGAAAAATGTTTCAGGAAACACGGTTTTGAAAACCAGCCGTCTGAAACCAGTTTCTGTTTTCAGGTTCGAATTCTGCAAACAATTTGTAGAACAATCTGAACATGAGAAGTCAGAATGAATTCTGGGAGTGGACCAAAACCATCCGTACGGATGTGTTTGGAGGCTCCCAAACCAGCCGTACGGATTCTTAGGTAGAATCCCAGTTTTTCCAGATTTTCAGATTCCAGAAATTCGATCAATCTTAATATCGTGTTTATACATAATCAGATTACAGAAACATGAAATTGCAAATTATGAATTTTAACCCATCTAATTCATATATTCAATAACCAATTTATTCCACATACAAATTAGATCAAGATCATCAATAAAATAATCCGATTACAACATGATAATCTAAGTATGCAATCATACATATTAATCAAATCAATGTTACAATCACATCAACTAGCATGCATATTTTATATCTCATATAAAATTCATCACATAAATTCATCTATCTCATGATCATACCAATTAAATAATCGCATTAAATAATTATATCATGATAATATTAGAATTATTGATCATCAACGGGGCTCTGATACCACTGTTGGGTTTCGTGCAATCATGCGCAGCGGAAGATAGACATGAATAAAACCCAATAGCCTAGATCCGCTATGAACAATAATTCATAATAACAAGATGAAGGAAACTAACCCTTGTAGATCGTTATGTAAAACTTGGATTAAGCGTTAAGACAAACGCCCTCTACCGGTGATCCACACAACGAACAGATTTCAAGAACGCCTTCTTGAACTTGACTGCTAGGTCTTCGGATTGATCAACGATGTTGAAGAACGATTCTTCAAAGCTCCTAACTATTATTGTGACTTGATAATTGAGATTAATCAATCACAATAACCCAAGAATATAATGTGTGATTTCTTTCTCTAAGAAAGACTTTGGAATTGATCAAATCAACTACTAGGGAACAATTCCCGTCAGTCTGTATTTATATTCTAGGGGTTTCAGAAACCCTTTAGGAATTAGGTTTTCTTGTTCAACAAGAGTTTTCTTAAAACTGATTCTGCCGGGCAAAACCATCCGTACGGATGTTTCTGGAAGCATCCAGATTCAGCCGTACGGATCCTTTAGGCAGGACCCGTTTTACTTCGTTTTTTTCGCTCCTTTTAATTATCCGTTCTGCGTGTGTGACCCAATAGGATTATACTAAGTTGGCAACGAGTCCGAACCAGTCAAACCTCGTAAGTCATAAGCGGACTCTAGCAAGCCATTATGACTACCCAATTAGTATAACTTTGAACTCCAAAGTTTCCTAAAATAGAACATAACACAATCTCTTTGTTGCACGATGTCTATTGAACGTAAGCCATGGTCAATGGTCAACTTACATTTGTTCAATGCTTTCTCGATCCCGAATGTATTGATAATACAAATCTTATTTGAGCACGGCCATGCATTTCATCAATACCATTCATCGAGTGGCCAAAGCTTGACATCTCTCTTGACGAGGAACAAATCCCATCTTGGCTTATTACTCTTCCCTACATGATTCCGATTATGCCAATCATATTCTTTATAGCTATCCGGTTAGGGATAACGTTTGAATATGTCAAACGTAATGTTCATCATGTGGAAGACTGTGATAACCTCAGGTCTAGAGATTCCAGTGATATAACTATATGAGACTTAATTATGACATTGTGACCATGACATAAATCTCATAGGGGTCAGTCCAGTATTTGTTCTCCAACAAATACCCATAAGTCTAATTGTATCCCATACACCATAATCATCATATGATTATCTATTAAACTTATACTAATAATTAATCATAATTATCAGGGACGAAGATTATTATAATAAACATGCAAAAGACATAATAATCAAACGTTCAATATCTTTATAAATAATAACATTTGTTTTACAAACAACATGCCTAGGGCATAACACCAACACTATATTAGCTAACTATTACTATTAATAGTATTAGTTTATTATAGTAGTTAACTATATAAGAGAACTATTACTATTAATAGTATTAGTTTATTATAGTAGTTACTATAAAGGGTAGCTATTATTATTAATAGTATTAGCTAACTATGATAGTTAACTATATAAGATAACTATTACTATTAATAATATTAGTTAATTGTAATAGTTAGTTATATAACATAATTATTACTATTAGTAATATTAGTTAAGTGTAATAGGTACTATATAAAGTAACTATTATTAACAATAATATTAACTAATTAGAATAGTTACAATATATTGTAACTATTACTATTATTAGTATTTTTTGAAAAAAAATATACTATTATTAGTATTAGTTACTATATATTAATTATTACTTTTAACTTATTATTTACGATAAAATTTATTCCATCCGTCTCAGGGTAAGAGTCATTCTTTCTATTTTGGTACATCCTAAAGTAAGAGTCATTTTTTAAAAATTGCAAAGAATCTTTACTATTCATCCCACCAATTCTCTCTCATGCTTACTTTTATACTCACAACACCAATCAATTTACTATTCACTCCCACTCATTTTCTCTCTTACTTTATTTTTACACTCACAACACTTAAATCACTTCTACCATTTCTTAATCTCAGTGCATTTGAGAGGTAGGACTCTTACTCTCGGACGGAGGGAGCACTACTTAGGTAACCATTATCTTTTAATTTACTATTTAAGCTTATAATTACTATAATGTTAACTATAATTAAAATATTATTTTCTCAATCGTTCAAGAGTAAAAATTGACATCATTTTGGGACAAACGAATTTAAAAAATTTATAAAGTTATTCTTAACCAATCATAATATCTATTTTATGATATAATAACTAAAACTATTTCCACTATTATTAAAAAATCACAATTAAATTTATATATATTTTTAAATTTATTTATATTTATTTAAAATATTTAATAATTATATAATATAATTATAAATATCTACGCACGAAACAAAACACCATTCGCACGGGTTAATCCTAGTGAAAAGAAAAGAAAAGAGAAACATTTAATCACCTTGTGCTCAATGCATAGACGTGTTCATCACCACATGGTCCACATCCAAAAAACAATCGACAAAGTGCCTTCGCATTTTCACCCTAGCTCTTTTGACAAGTCATTTCATGTGAGTGAGCCAGAAAAAAATATTCTTTTTTAACAAGTCATTTCATGTGAGGAGCATTACGTGGATTTCGAACTGCTCCACCGAGCAGTTAGTTGCACCCGTGCACCGCGTGAAAGTTACACAACGTTTGTGAGTTAACTCCTGCAAATGTAAAACGTGTACTGCAAATGTAAAACGTTTCTCAGATAACTCTCAATTTCGGACGTTTTTACATTGTGTAGTGCAATAAAAACGTTGTGTAGAAAACGTTTTACATAACGTATGTAACTTTCATCCGGTGCAGCGGTGCAGCTAATTTCGGTGCAGCGGTTCCGGGTCCGCATTACGTAACTAAATAAATTTATGAATTTAATAGTAAAATGTTTTAGAAATATTTACCTTTTATATAATAAAATAATAAAATATGCATATTCTTATTATTCACATTTTTACAAATTTAAGTGATTAGTAAAAAAAATATTTTATTTTTATGAAAAACAAACATTTAATGGCAAAATTTATTTTTAAAAGGACATCCATTTATTGACAAGTAAATTTTTATAATGGATATTTTTTAAAGGTTGATATCTTTTTTTTTTCAAAATGAGTACTTTTAAAAAAAAATATCAAAATTAGTACTCCCTCCGTCCCATACTTATTGCTACTAATTAAGAGTGCATAGGGATTAAGAAAAGAAAAGTAAGTATTGTGAGTGGGTAAGTTAGTGGATAGGAGAGAAAGCTGAACATTTTGGGTAACCATCAATAAGTATGAGACACCCAAAATGAAAATAAGAAGCATAAGTATGGATTGAGGAATACTTATTAGGGCATTATGACAATAGCGTCATGGTTGTTTCCTGTTTAGATAAAGATTGAACAACTTTTTGGAGACAAATTGAAAACTAAAATGAAACTAACGTTTGTTTCGCGTAGTTGCTGGAAAATGATTTCCGGAAAACATTTTCTGGAAAACAATACGAACTCATTTTCAGATGTTTGTTTGCTAAACATTAAGAAAATGCTTCGGAAAACATTTTCCGGTGTTTGGTAAATTTCATGAAAATGGTTTCCAAAACAAAAAATTATTACAATTGCTTGACTCACCAACTCCAACATCAATCGAATTTCTGTTTTTAAACAAATATTATTATTACTTGAAAAACTAATATTTTTAAAAAGAACAATGATGAATTATAAATCAAAATGAGTAAAAAAAAAAAACGTTAATCACGAAGAGGCTAATCACGAAGAGGCATATAGAATGGAGAATCGGGAAGGAAAGAACGTAGAAATCTACATGGGAGAAAGTGCATAACAGATTTGAGAGGACATATGATTGCTGGTGAGGGAGATATCTTAAAAACCCTAAAATTGTTTTTTTTTTTTTTTTTTTTTTTTTTGAAATCTAAACCCTATTGAAGAAATATTGGAAATCCCTCATGAATGAATTGAAGAGTGTATAGAAACATTAATTAAGAAGAGTGAAAGAGGGAAAGAGACTGGAGAATCGGGAAGAACATGAGAAATCAGAGGGAAATATGATAAATTTGCCCCAGTACTTAGAGTTTGGATGCAGATATACCCCTAAAGTCAATTTTCCGCATATATGCCCTTGTATAATCCTAAAATTAGGGGAAATCAGGACATCGTTAACTTTTCATCCAAATTTTAACCGAATTGTTAACGATGTGGGTTGTTTTGCAAATTTACAAATGCATTCGGCATAAAGTAGTCACATGAACATGCTTATGTATGAAAATACAAAATTTGTTAAAAAAAAATAAATTTATAATAATAATTTTCTATTATTAAATTATAAAAATTATTTTACTCACTAATTTCAATCAAATAAACATGTTAATGTTAGTGAACGAAAATAGATTTTATAATTTAGTAAATAATGTTTGTCAAAAATAATTAAATGAATAATTAATAAATTCAAATATATATATATATATATATATATATATATGTATATATGTATATATATATATATATATATATATATGTGTGTGTGTGTGTGTGTGTGTGTGTGTGTGTGTGTGTGTGTGTGTGTGTGTGTGTGTGTGTGTGTGTGTGTTATTTATTTAGTTTTATGTATATATATTTATATATATGTATGTCAAACTAAATAAATAATATATTAACAATTATTTATATATTACTTACAGTTAAAGCATAATATATCTTAAAAATTATTTACTCCACAGTTTAAAAAATAATAATTTTAAAATTATGTTATCTCATTATGTATACTCCCTTCTGTCTCATTTCAAATTATAAAATTAATATTGTGCGTGAGAATTAAGGAAAAAGTGAAAAAAAAAAAAGTGAAAAAAATGATGTGCTATATATACTCCCTCCGTCCCATTGTTTAAAAAACATTATATACTTTCCATTTTTACCTTTTTCAATTTTAAGTTGGACTACCAATATGGCTAGTTCTTGCAATATGAAATGAGACTGAAGGAGTGTATATATATAAATATATGTATATGTATGTGTATGTGCATATGTATATGTATATGTATATGTATATTTGTGTGTGAATATATTCGACTAGATCACTGCATGTATAATATATATATACATATATATATATACATATATATATATATATAGTCTTCCATTTATTAAATATTCATTTAATTAACTTTGACAAATATTATTTAATTAAAAGTCACTAGTTCCATTGGAAGATTTAGTTTTTAAGTTACTAAATTATAAAATCTATTTTCTTTCACTAATATTTTTTATTTAAATTAGTGAGTAAAATGATTTTTATAATTTAATAATAGCAAATTACTATTATAAATTTATTTTTAACAAATTTTGTATTTTCATACATAAGCATGTTCATGTGACTACTTTATGCCGAATGCATTTGTAAATTTGCAAAACAACCCCCATCATTAACAATTCCGTTAAAATTTGGATGAAAAGTTAATGATGTCCTGATTTCCCCTAATTTTAGGATTATACAAGGGCATATCTGCGGAAAATTGACTTTAGGGGTATATTTGCATCCAAACTCTAAGTACGAGGGCAAATTTATCATATTTCCCGAAATCAGAAGAGAAAAGGGGGTTTTTTCTGGCGAGAGACAAGAGACGCGAGAGTGAGAGAGCGGCCTCTTTTCCGGAAAATGAAATACCGAGGTCGCAGTCCGTAGTTGGTTTTCATCCGCAAAGAGGTCTATTTTACATTGACCGTAAAATGAATTCCCGTTGACCTTCTTTTCCAATGGTTACCAAACAGCCGAAAGTATGGAAAATATTTTCCGGAAACACAACTACGCCAAACAAACGGAGCTATTTTTGGAAATACATCAGTAATGTTTTACTTTCATACTACCTCCGTTTCATGTCACTTGATACTTATTTCTTTTTCCATCCGTTCCACGTGACTTGAGACTGCCCAAAATAGTAAAGAATCTTTACTCTTCCTCTCACTCATTCTCTCTCTTACTTTACTTTTACACTCACAACACCAATCAACTTACCATTCCTCTCACTCATTCTCTTTGCTATTTAATTTTTCATACTCATAAACACCTCCTCCAGTATTTCTCACTCATATTTTTCCTTAATTTGTGTGCCAAAATTTTTGGTCTCAAGTGACATGAACTGAAGAGAGTATAATACAATACG
This sequence comes from Campanula takesimana, assembly GCA_026119855.1. NCBI lineage: Eukaryota > Viridiplantae > Streptophyta > Magnoliopsida > Asterales > Campanulaceae > Campanula > Campanula takesimana. The sequence goes on along the minus strand of JAOWBW010000806.1, from coordinate 78,022 downwards.
CATAAATAGCCTATTAAAGAACGGAATTGAAACAAGACGGGATTGAAACCCTCAATAATTGCACATAGCAAATTATCTTTATTAATCAATATCAAAAGTCCCCTTAAACCCTAAACCTTAAATGATGCAGTTTAGAATGATAGTACAAGCGGGCAGTAATGTACAAGCAGTTCAAGCAGAAGAACAGCTATTTTTAATTACTATTTTCTTATTTTGATTTTATTTATTATTAAGGGTAATTTAGTAATATGATAAATTAGGGTTTTATTTAGGTAGTGCTTGGTCAACAAGTTTAGTTATTCTAGGAAGTTCTTGGTCAACAAGTTAATGAGTATATTTATTATTTTCTATTGTAATAGTTTTTAGGGTGTAGGGTTCAGGGTTAAAAAGTGGACTTTCTATAACTTATGGAGGAACTAGTTTCCCCCAAAACTAACTCTTACAGAGAAGAGATACAGAAGATAGGCGTAGTGTTTTTTTTTTTTTTTTTTTGGTGGGGGTTGGTTAGTGGATCCTCTTTTATTTTCTTATTTTTAAGAAAAAATTATACTCCCTTTGTCCCAGAAAGATAGTCTCATTTTAATTTTTTATGGTCAACAAAAATAAATTTTGACCAACCACTAGTGACAATCTAATCATTCTAAACTTTGTAATTGATACATCATTAAGTGATTTATCAATAACAATTTTTAGGATTTTATTGTGATCATTAAATTGACACCAATGTTTGGTCAAAGTTTATTTTTGTTGACCATAAAAGGTCAAAACAAGACCATCTTTCTGGGACAGAGGGAGTATCATACAAGTTTTATATATATATATATATATAGGTGCTCAAATGAGAACCACAATTGCGTGAGAACCGTGAGAACCAAGCATAACCATTAGATTAGAATCAAAATTAAGAATCTTGATTATAGATACATTGGATACACTTGGATACAATACATAAATTTTGATATTGCACTTGGATACAGTAGGTTAAAAACTAATGTATCCAATTGTATTTTTGAAGATTAGCTACTGTATCTAAGTGTATCCAATGTATCTATAATTTGAACCCTTGATTTTGTATTTAATCAAACGGTTATGATTGGTTATCACGGTTCTCATTTAAAATGGTTCTCACAGGAGCGCGATCCTATATATATATATATATATATATATAAGACTAAAACTTCCGTGAGACCTGCTATACCCGTCTCATCCATGAGACGGGTCGGTTTTTGACCCACCCGTCCGACCCACGAACCGGCTCCAGGACCCAGGGGTCGAACCTGCCACGTGGCAGCCTCTCATAGGCCCAATTTTTTATTTTTTTTTTTGTTTTTTTTTAATTTTTATATATTTTTTTTCGGTTTGTCAAAGTAATAGTTACTATAATATAATGTAATGAATGTATACATATAAAGTAACAGTTTGTATACATAAAAGTAATACATATATATAGAAAAGTAACAGTGTTTTTTTTTTTATGTTTTCTTCGTTTGCCAAAGTAATACTTATTACAACTAAAATGTAACGAACGTGTTACTTATATGTAATAATGTTTATATATAATTGCAACACATATGTATAGATAGAAAAGCAGGTTGTGGTAGGAGCAGGAAGGGAGGAAATAAAATAGGTAGTTAGGGAAGCGCTTAACAGTTTGAGAATTGGTTATTTTATAAATGGATTGATGGTTGTTGCTTGTGTTGAATTTGTTGAATAGAAGTGAATAAGTAGAGGAAAGAAGTAATAGAGGGAAGAAGTAGTAAGCGGGAAAGGGAGATAGGAAAGGAAGCTAAATAAGTGCGAGAGCAGAAGTAAGGGAAGAAAGAGTAGGTTGCAGGGAGGTGGGATGTTTGTTGTTTGGGGAGAGTAGGGGGAAGAAAAGTGGATTATAAATGAATAATAAGAGGAAATTATAAAAATAGATAGGTTTATAGCGTGTTGAATTAGCGAAATGTATAAACATACATGAGCTAGGTTCAACACGTGTTTTGATGCCCATAACTTGGTCTCTGTGTTGATGTTTGTACACGAGCGTACGTGCATACGTACGCGTGCGTGTATGCGTGTGTGTGCGTATGCGCATGCATACGCGCGTGTGTGCGCGTATGATTCAACCATTTACATTTTTAGAGCTAAAAACACTTGATTAGTGTTACATGTAAAAGTATTGCATTATCTATAGAAATATGTTATAATTTCTTTTATTAAAGTGTTACATTTGCTTGTACAAACAATTACATTCATATATATGAGTTTGTTACTTTTCAAATGTTGCTTTCTTTCAAAAAATTAAATCAAAATACACAATATTTTACATTTTTTGCAAAAGCATTATTACATTTCAGTATAAATGATAATTACATTTAGATATTGTTTGGGTTACATGTAATTATAGTTAGTATTACATTTGAAAAAATGAGTAAAATGAGCTTTTGTTTTTGTAAAACAGGTGTTACGTTTACTTATGAACAATATTACTTTATAAGTATTCAGTCATTACATTAAGTTATGGTAACTATTACTTTTGGTCAACGGCTGAAAAGCCGAAAAAATAATATAAAAACTAAAAAAAAAATAAAAAAAATTGACCTCTGGGAGACTGCCACGTGGCGGGTCATGCCCATGGGTCATGGGGCGACCCGTCTCATACATGAGACGGATCCCCTTGTTCTCATGGGAGACCACCTCTATATATAATCGATTGAGGATTACATTAAAAAGGGGGTGGGAAGTAGTTTTAATTATGAGTATAGGATCATTTTACCATAACTAAATATCGGTATACTATAAGATGAGACTATTTCTTATTCAAGTGAAAATTAAGAGAAAACACGTTTTTTCAAGACAAAGGAAAAATTTATTTTTAAAAGTTATTTTTAAAATAACTGAAACTTGTTTAGTTATTTTAAAAACGCACGGTGTCATTTAACAAGCGCACAATCACTCTTTGACACTTCTGCTAACACTTTTTAACACTACCACTAATACTTTTAAGTACATACTTTGTTTTTTTTTTTTTTTTTGAAGAATTAAGTACGTACTTTCAAGACAAAGGAAAAATTTATTTTTAAAAGTTATTTTTAAAATAACTGAAACTTGTTTAGTTATTTTAAAAACGCACGGTGTCATTTAACAAGCGTACAATCACTCTTTGACACTTCTGCTAACACTTTTTAACACTACCACTAATACTTTTAAGTACATACTTTTTTTTTTTTTTTTTTTTGAAGAATTAAGTACATACTTTGTTACAAAGTACTTTTTTAACATTGACACTATTTAACATACACTAACACTTACGAATAAATGGCAATTAGTTTATATATTTGTGAGTCTCAATATGACTAATTGAATCTTTCAAAAAATAAAAATAAAAACAATATGACTAATTGAAATTTTGTAACATTAGTATTGAGACTTACATTAAATACAAACGAAATACATATTTTACCTTACTTGTAGGGTGGGTTTGGGATTGCTTATGATTCTCTTAAAGTGATTTATAAAAAGTGATTATAATATAAGTGATTATTTTATCATTAATTTATTAATTATAAGTATGTTTGGATATTACATGTTCGAAATTGATTATGAAAGATAAATTCCAAAAATATCCCTTACTCTATGCATATAAATATAGTAAATGCACCTTATGAATGAGAGGTTATCAATGTAAAACGTTATATCAAAATAGCTTTTAGAATCACTTTTGGCAAAAGCATGGTCAATAGCTGCTTCTGTCAAAACGCAGTTTTCTGCGTTTTGATAGCTTAAAATCAGAATCAGATTTGAGATCCAAACTCACCCTTACTCCTTAATCAAAACTGCAATTCTTGAATATTTATTTTAAGACAGATAAAAATTAATAAATAAATAATTTTGTTTATGAAATAGACAGTGATTGAAAAGAAGCAATGCTAGGGGTACAAAATAAAGTCACAAAATCTTGCTCGCACAATGAGGTGACGATATTTTATTGGTTGTATCGATAATTGATCTGTCACACTCTAATTAAAAACACCAATAAAATCACAATCACTAGAATTTTGTGAGCACGATTTTGCGACTTTTTGTTCCCAATATTATTCATTGAAAAGTAAACAAATGAAAATAAAATAAAATAAAAAACTGAAGAGAAGGGAGAATTCAATGTGCACAGATAAACCAACCCACCGGGAAGAAGTTATGGTATTTACTCTTTCCACCCCAACAGGCCAACACTGTAGCAAACTAATTTAAAAAGGTAGATAAAATAAATAAATATTAACCATGAATAACATTTTAGCCCATCAAGTAAAATAGAAGGGCTAAACGGTAACTTCACTCCGAAAAAAAAATAAAAAAATACTCCCTCCGTTTCGCAAAACATGTCGTTTTAGGTGTTCAATTTTATTCCAAAATATTTGACACTTTTCAATTATCTAGGAACTTTTACCATTACTTACCAATTATACCCTTATTTAATAATTGACACACCATTTGTAAATGCATTTAATTACCTAGGTAAATACTCCCTCCGTCCCAGCTCACTTGAGACATTTTGACCAAAACTGGTCAACTTAAGGTCGGTTTGACCAACACTTTATAGAAATATTTATGTTCCAAAAAACTTTTTTAAAATTGTTATTGAGAGGATTTTTAATGGTGGTCATTTTACATTTTTTTTAATTTTTGTTCGGATCATAAATATTTCTATAAAGTGTTGGTCAAACCGACCTTAAGTTGACCAGTTTTGGTCAAAATGTCTCAAGTGAGCTGGGACGGAGGGAGTAAATTGTTATAGGGGTGTTTGAGTCTTTCTTACCTGTAATAATTGTTTTTCTTAAAATTTAATTTAAACGAAGAAGGTTAAAACGTCAAGTATTAAAAAACGGAGGGAGTAGAAATTTTTAAACGAAAAAAAATACACACAAGAAGAAGAAGAAGAGGAAGAAAATTTCTACAATGGACACTTAATTATTCCACAGCAAAGATTCAAACACAGTCGGAATTACATTCTCCTGGCCGGTAAAATATCCACCGCTGTCACCACCACCACCACCACCACCACCGTAGCAGTCCATCCACGGTGGCGGATAAAACCACCCATCAACTGAGTCAACAAACACAAAATCATCATTCTTTAACCCTACCGAGTCAAACCCATTTCCCAAACTCGGCAATTCGACAATTTCGCTCAACTCCTCCGAGTCCGACCCGGTAGCTGACAAGTCAATCGCCGAAACCAACGACGATAAGGATGAAGACGACGACGAAGTATTGTTCGACGACGGCGACGTCGGGGAAGGAAGGTCAAATTTGTCCATGGCTGCCGCTTTAGCCGCGGCAGCTTGTACGTCACGTGGGGATTGCGACGCCGGACGAGGTAACGACCCAGTGAGTTCCGGGAAATTCAGAATCGCCGAGTTACCTTTAATGCTCAACGCGGCCACGTCGTGTGCCCGAGCTGCCATTTCCGGCGTTGGAAAAGTACCGAGCCAAATGCGTGATTTCTTGCGTGGCTCGCGAATTTCGGACACCCACTTACCCCAATTGCGCATTCGAACGCCCCGGTAAACTGGGTGTTTGGTGCTGGTGTCTCTGTTCCGTTTGACTTTCTTGGTGCCGTCCGGTGGCGGCGGGGAGGTAGGTGAGTTGGTGGCCGAGTTAGCGAGTGATGAATTTGAGCTGCTGCTCTGAATTTCATCTGGGTCTAAATTGATCATGTTGGTGATGATATCGCAGCGATAATCTCGTGAATTGTGAATGCAAGCAGTGATCGAATGTTCTTTTCAACAGAAAAACGCACACCAAGTGTTTGTCCTTTTGTCTGAGTGAGATAAATTAGAACTGTCAAGCTGAAAGAGGAAGTGAATCAAGAGAGGATGGTACTAGCTAGCCTAGGTCTGTTCAATTTGAAGCAAAATTGAGGAAGAAACAAAGTACGGAAACTTGAAGTGTCAAAAAGAAGGTGTTATTTTAGAGAGAGAGAAGAGAAAGATTGAAGAGTGACTTTTTGCTCTTTCATTTCCCAATGAGTCCAGTTATAGGAGAGGGTGGGGCCCAGTAGAGGAGTGGGCTACCCTGCTGGACCATTGTTTGGGGTCCTAGCTCTTTGTTACCACGCAACGCAAACCCCTCATTTATTTCTACTTTCGTATTGTTTACCACTTTCACTTGGAAACTATTCATTTAATCCCTTTCTTGTCCTTTTCCTGTTCTTTTCACTAGCTTCATTATAATTATATATACTACTTTTTTTTTTCCTTTCTTCTTTCCCAACTATTGATTGCCAAACCGAACCGGAACATGATCGGAATCGGAAAATCGGATCGGAACCGAACCGGAAAAGCCCGGAACCGGGGCAAACCGGGGAGGAAACCGGAACCGCAAGGCATCCGGGCCGGTTCAGGGTCACATATATGCCGAACCAGAACCGAAACCGTAACCGGACCGAAAATATCTTGTTTTTCAATAATTTTAAAGGGGGGGACGGGAACCGGACCAGAACCGTACCGGACCGGAACCGGATTGTGCCAAACCGGAACCGGAACCGGGGTAAGCGCGGGCCGGTTCAGGGTCACCCTTTTACCGAACCGGAACCGGCGGTTCCGAACCGGAACCGGTTTTGGCCATCCCTATTCCCAACTAGTAGTACTCCCTCTGCCCTAAGAAAGATAGTTTACTTTGGATTTTTGACCGTCAACACATGTGAACTTTGACTAAAGATTATTATCAATCTAATCATCCCAATGAAATTTTAAAATTTGTCATTGATAAATCACTTGATGATTAATCAATAATAATTTTTAGAATTTATGATTAGATTGACATTTACATTTAGTCAAAGTTCACTTGTATTGACAATCAAAATCAAAAGTAGACCATCTTTCTGGGACGGAGGGAGTATTTTTTTTCTTTGGAAGATATTTCCATTATTCATGTATAAAGGCTTTGTTCCGTTGCTCTTTTGATTATACTCCCTCCGTCCCACCGAAAATTGCAAAACTTACCAAAATGGGCGTCCCATAGAAATTGCACATTCCATAAATGGAAAGTTTTTAATATTTTTTAATTAGTGGGTCCCACTTCTCATACTCACATCCACTAACCCACTAACTATTCTCTACCCCACTTTTTCTCTCCCACTCAACTATCAACACTCACAACACATCACCTTTTTCACTTTTCCCTTAATTCTTGTGCCATGATTTTTTTTTGCAATTTTCGGCGGGACGGAGGGAGTAGTATTTTTCAAACAAATAGACATGTTTTGTACGAATGAAATTGAAATTGCTCCTAGTGACAATGATTTTGCCGCATTTACCCTTTTTATGTGAAATGGATCAATTTTACTGGCTCAGATTAGGTCTGTTTTTTTTTTTTTTTTTTTTTTTTTTTTTTATCTGAGGTGGCTGAATCGTGTTCGACTCGAAAAACCTCGACACGAGTGAGCTCGAATTATGGCTCGACTTGAGTTTGAACTTAAATTTTAACTTGTCAATCTTTCGAGTCGAACCGGCTTGACTCGTGAGTTCTACGAGTTTCGTTCGTGATCGACTCGGTTCGAGTTTGACTCGGTAAACTCGTTAAAAACTCGAACTGTTTTTGGTTTGCGAGCAACTTGTTTCGAAATCGGCTCGATAAGCTCGTTGAAAATTCGATAAATTAAAACGGCTCGTTTAGACATTTTTTAGGGCAAATTTCTCCCAATAAAAGTCCAAACTTGAATTCCACTCGTTCGTTAAGACTTGAGTTCGACATCGACTCGAGCAGCTTGCGAGCAACTCGCGATTAACTCAAAACTCGATTCAACTCGAGTTCGAACCACTAATCAAACTAGATGAAAACATGATTTCCATAACTCGTTAACGAGCTTAAATTCGAACATGCAATACTCGATCGAACTAGACTCATTGACGGCCATAGTGTTAGGATTGGAGTCATAAAATCATAAGGGGGCAAGGGAGAATAAGAGTCTAAATTTGTGGAGGAGTTTGGGTTGAGCTCGAGTTGTAAAAAAAGGAGGAAAAGGAACAAAAAGGTGCGAGCACGAGGAGTGTATACCAGCACATATTTGGGGTGTGCTACGACACAACTCATCTGAGAGGTTTAGGCCCATTTTAGGACGGAGTGTGCGCTAGCACATATTTGGGGTGTGCTACGGCACAATTTCGCCGGGTCCAAAACTGTGTACTCATGATTTGTTTCATATTTCAATAAGATCTCTTCCAAATAGACTTAGGGCTTCTTTGTACAACTATGTAATCATAGATACGTGATGGATGTGTTTCTACCTATCCAAATCATATACTTTTAAGTCTTATTAGATGCTCAATCTTGGGTGTTTTGAAGGTTTTTGGACTGTTTATGAGTATAGGGAAGGAGCGAAAGAATGCACGGATTCATGTACGTTAAAATGCGAAAAGGAAGGATAAAGAACGGACCAGAACATAAATATAAAAAGATGTGACCTCTGATCAATCAATACCATTGGATAGTACTCGAAAAAAGATTTCCAACGATAGTTTGCACGTCCAAATCGGAGTTCGTATGAAAAAGTTATGGCCTCCAGAAGTTTGCGCGTAAAATGTACAAGTCATCAAAACAATGGTACAACACCAGATGTTAAACCCATAATGTTCCAGCAATTCTGACTTTTGAATGCCCCACTCTAGGGATGGCCAAACCGGACCGGAACCGGACCGGAAAAGTCCGGAACCGGAGCAAACCGGAACCGGAACCGTGAGTCAGCCGGCCCGGTTAAGGGTCAGGGGTCTGAAAACCGTGAACCGCCGGTTCTTCGAACCGGAACCGTGAACCGTTAACCGGAACCGTGAACCGGTTAGAAAAACCGACCAAGAACCGGACATCCAGTCCAATCCGGCGCTGGCTGGCTGCTGGCTGAGTGGCAGTCTCTGGTCTGGCATGCGCAGTGGGGGCGGTGGGAGGGAGTGCCGAGTAGACTGGGCTGTGGGAGGGAGTGCCGAGTAGACTGGGCTGTGGTGTCAGGTGTGGCTCAAGAAGTCAACAAGACAAGAAGTAGAGTAGTTACTAGTTAGTGTAGTGTTAGCTGTTAGTGTACTAGTGTCTTTAATTTATCTTACTCAATACTCCATCCGTCCCATTTTAAACTTTAAAAATTTTCCTTTTGGCTTTTGGGTGTCCCATCTTAAACTTCAAAATCCAAAAAAAAAAAAGTTTTTTATACTTTTTATTTAGTGGGTCATGTCATACACACAACAACTATCCACTAACTATTCCCTACCCCACTATTTATATTTTATAATATAAAAATTTTCATCTTAATTCTTGTGCCCACTTTTTTTTTAAAAATTTAAGATGGGACGGAGGGAGTAGTCAAAAGTCAATACTCGTCAGATTTTTTTTTTTTTTAATCAGTCGTCAGATCAAGACCAAGTTGAGTGAGAATTGAAAAAAAAAAAAAAAAGAACCGCCGAACCGGACCGGAACCGGTTTGTGCCAACCGGAACCGGCGGTTCCGAACCGGAACCGGTCCCGGAACCGGTTTTGGCCATCCCTACCCCACTCCATGAGCCCACACAACTCAGGGACCTTAGGGGAATTTTTCAGGAACTTGTGAGGAATTATTCAAATTATGATGGGCTTTTTAGTAATTTCCAAAATACTAGGGACTTTTATGTAATTTTTGGAGAGCCTTTGGGGAATTTTTTAAAGGCTTTTCTGAAAACTCAAAAATCCTAGGGGCTCTTGAGGAAATTTTGGCCAGCATTTTATTTTCCTCTTTTTCAACTAAGAATCCTAACGTTTTTCCAATTTCTACACCTCCTTAGCCCTAGTATAAATAGAACACTCCATCCAAATTATTAAAGACATACTTTTAGTCAAGAATTCAAGATTGTAACAAGGATTCATCAATTTAATTCAGGTTTTGATGTTCTTTAATTTATTTCTTATTCTTGATTTTATTATTAGTAGCTAATTTATTAGATTCATGAATTGGTAGTAACAAATACTAAACTCTATGCTATTGATTTAATTATTCCATTCTTTTTTAATTCTTATTTATCAAAATATTCTTCATGGTAAATTCTTTAATTTCAATTATATGTTAAGATATAAATTGTCTTTAGAATTTCTGGATATCTATTGTTACAGTGACTCGGGCATTGATACATTGACCACTATTTTTATAATTAGATCCAATTGAGGCCGTGATTGAAATCAAAAGGATCTAGGTTCACATGTTCTTAATGTTGGGGTGTCAACCCAAGTCCCACATTGGCAATTGAAAGAAGAATTGCTTAGTATATAAATGTGTTCACCCACTTCATTAGTATGAGGCCTTTTGGGAGATGACTCGGAAACAAATCCGTGCGGGCTGGGCCCAAAGCTGACAATACCATACTAATGTGGAGTGGTGGAGGTGGTCGCGGTCCCAACAAGTGATATCAGAGCCTGGTTGAAGGGGATAAGTGTTATGCCTAAAGCGATAGGCTTGGTTATAAAATACCGCAAGTGCACGGTGTTGTTATAGTATAGAATACGGCAAATGCGGGTCAATCCCACGAAGACAGGGTTTACTTTATAAAAAATGTTTGCTTTAAGAAAGATAGTAAAAAGAAAGATTTATTGGGGGTATAAAGTTTGTCACTAACAAAAAATAAATTGTAAAAACTCTAACTTTGAAATAAAACTCTTATGATAAAAGACTTCCCGGGATTGGTTCTCAAACGATCATATTTCACCATTTAATCATGCTCTTTTAGAATAAAGTTTCATTTTAAAACAATGATGGTACATTAGGCCTATACTACTTCTCACGATCAAGCAAGTAGCATTTGTGTTCTCATACTAATTATGCCCTATCTCTCGATGGCCCACAATTAGTAAGAACCCATTAATATTTAAGAAAATCCACGTACTTTCCATTCAAGGAACACCCCTAGGCAATTAACCTACTCTCGTGGTTAATAGAAACGCAGTTTATTCATATGGATCCGCTAGTCGAGATTCTCCGCTAGGTACTTCTCTCGACTAACTGGAGTTCATACGAATCATGGAGCTCATCATGGTCGTAGGCGTTTTAGTTACGATATGAATAAATTGTTTAAGATGAGAAGAAAAGAGAGCATGAATTAAAAGATGGTGAACATATAATGTCGAGTTTCCAACCCCAAGAATATGGGGGATTACTCACTAGCCATTTATGAAATCAAAACATGAATAAGATATATAAATAGAGAGAAGGGAAAGAGAAACTTATTCAGATTAATGAAGATAGAATGGCTGAAAATAAACCTCAATAACTTTTATTATTTCTCTCAAGAACACCTCAAAAGGATGTAAGAATATAATTAATTGAGACTATAATTTGCTAGAGTAACTTTACAACTATTTCTGGATGCATTCTGTTGGTGATTTTAGTGTCATCAACGATTTTATGTAATTGGATTTACTAGAGACCAATGCGATCTCATATTAGGCTCGGATATGAGTAAGGGAAAGTGTGGAGTACACACTCATTTTGAGTCAATATGTTTTCGACCACGATAAAGAAGCAGGGGTCAAGGGGGCTGCGCCCCCTTGCGGGGTCAAGGGGCAGCGCCCCGAAACCTAAACGATATTATTGGTACTGTTCACTACCAGTTTCCCGCCAGTTTTCCCGCAAAAGGACGCTTCTGTTGACTAACAATCATGACTATTGGAGATCAACAGTCATGTCTACTCCTTCTTCTCATCTGTTTATAAAAGAGATTTTGGTCTCAGATTATACTTACGAAAAAAACCTAACTTGTAACGCCCCGAAATCTTAGTTTTGATATGAACCATAGAATTCGACACGTCCCTACTACTAATATCTGGATATAAACCAAAACTAATACAACTATACACCCCTAATAATCAAGGAAATACGTTACTTGAGATGGTTCAAACACTTCACCCCATTTAAACTTTACATTCCCACTAACTAATCTTAACTTTTAACTGCTCGGCACATAAGCCGGCAAACAAAAGATAATAACATAATATATACATATATACAACTGTACCCCAAAAGTTCCGAGTTCAACTCACTCAGATTTAACCGTCGTTCTCACAACTAAAGAGTAACATTTAACCTACCCAAAAGTGGTTTCCCCTAAAAAGAACTTGCTACAACGATCCTCACCTCGTGCTACCACTAGCCTTCAACGGGGTGAGATAAAATCTTAGTAAGTTACTACTATAGCTACATGATATGCATACATATGATAATGAATCATAGAAGGATCACATATAAAGAATGCGTCAAGTAGCAAGTCATATGAGTAGCTAATCCTACCCATTATGCAACACGTATAACTAAGTACACATTACAAAGGATATTTCTTTTCTCCTTATTACTCCATACCCATTCATAACCAAAACTTTCAACTGATGTTACCGTTGATGTAGGCCTTCATAATGAACGTAGCTTCATAATATCAATGGAGACCCGTTACCCAGTATCTCAATCCAAGAACAAAAAGAGCTATTCAATCATTGTGCATAATGCTTCAATAATTGGGAAGGCTAGACCCCTACCATGATCAAGAGTAGGAGCAAACGGTCACAGATGCATAGATTCACGGTTATTACTTAGTCCCAACACTCATAATAAACATGAACCTATACACCCCCGAAACAACAAGTAAAACCAGCTGGACTTTAAAGAAAATGCACAAGTAGTGTTTACTTGACAAGAAAATTAGAAAACAAGAACTAATTCCAAAAGTAGTGGACTAGCTCAATACATTCACAAGTCAGGTACACAGTCAATTCACACACATGTCAACATATTTTCACAACACGGTAGTGAACTTCTGAGTATGCCTCTTTGAGCACACACTCAGAGTTCCCACACAGTCTTCACCTGCAACAGTTGTTGATATAATATAATACTCATCAAAAGATGTAGCAAACCAATCCCATCACGTAGTACTCTAAGAGAGCTTTACAACGGTAGCTTACATGCCCAAAACGGAGTCCGGATGAGAAAATTATGAACTCCGGAAGATTTGGATAAAATAACAACATAGGGGAAGGGGTGCGGGCGCCTCGCGCCATATGATGCGCGCGCCTGGCCAAAGGATGCGCACGCCTCCATTAAAAAGGATGCGCGCGCCTCAAGTTAACAGAAGGTATGGTTTTTGGACAAGAAAGGGATGCGCACGCCTCCAAGAAAATGATGCGCGTGCCTCAAGTCAACAGAAGGTATGGTTTTTGGATGCCAAGGGGGATGCGCACGCCTCCTAAAATGGGATGCGCGCGCCTCCCTAGTCGAACTGGACATTTGCAGCTGGGTTTCTTCCATTTCTTACCCAAACACATCATCACCAAAACTACTACTTCCCTAGTTACTCATGGAGTACCAAGATGACTTCTATGCTCATGCTAAGCTTATTCTACAACATATCAACAATTCAAACCCAAACACAACCCAACTCAACTCAAACTCCACTTCTACATAGCAGTCCAAACAAATTTACCAAAAATCCAAGATTCGAACATTACTTCATAATTTCAACACAAATTCATCACAAGAACACCACAAGTAGCATAGATCAAGCATTTTAACAAGAAAGGGGAAGTATTAACTTACCTCTTCAAAATCAACCTTGATGAAAATTTTCAAGAAAAATACGAGCACAACCTAGTCAACTCCCTGATCAAGTATATGTAATTAGTTTCTAGAGTAGAGAAGTAATTGAAGAAGAAATAAAAAGAAGATCAAAACCCTTACCTAGCCCTTGAATTCGCAGGAGGAGGAGAAATTTGAGAGAGAATTGGGTAAAGGTGATTTTGACCAAGAAGAGGGAGGAAGTTAGGCTAGTTAATCTCCTAATTCCCTTTTCTTACATTTTGGTCATCTAAGTTTCATTCTTAGCATATAGACCCCTAAACTAACTCTAACAATTAATCACATAGTTTCAATTAGAACAAGGAGGTCCTAAACTTGCACATTTAGTTAAATAATTAACTAAAACAAAATAACACATAATAATAAAAATGCAAGTCTATAGGCTAGTTTCCCAATCCTCTCAAGGATTTCAAATGGTCTGATATATCGAGGAGTAAACTTTCCTTTCTTCCCAAATCGTTTCACACCTTTATGTGGCGATACCTTCAAGAACACAAAATCACCCACTTGGAATTCAAGATCCCTTCTTCTATTATCAGCATAACTCTTTTGACGACTTTGAGCTGTCCTCAATCTATCTCGAATCAATTTCACACTTTCCACAGATTGTTGAACCATTTCGGGTCCCAAAAGCTTTGCTTCCCCGACTTCATCCTAACATATTGGTGATCTACATTTTCGACCATACAATGCTTCGTAGGGGGCCATTTCAATGCTAGACTGATAGCTGTTATTATAGGCAAATTCAACTAATGGTAAATGCACATCCCAACTACCTTTGAAGTCAACCGCACATGCTCGTAACATATCCTCAAGAATCCGTACCGACCTTTCTGATTGCCCATCTGACTGTGGGTGAAATGATGTGCTAAAATTCACCTTCGTACCCATTACACCTTGAAGAGCTTGCCAAAATCGGGATGTAAAACTAGGATCTCTATCGGATACTATACTCACAGGAACCCCATGAAGCCGAACTATTTCCTGAACATATAAAGAAGCTAACTGAGTCAATGAATACCCCATGGAAACATGTAAAAAGTGAGCCGACTTGGTTAACCGGTCTACTATAACCCAAATAGCCTCGTAACCCCTCCGAGTACGTGGTAAACCAGTTATAAAGTCCATCGTGATATGCTCCCATTTCCATTATGGAATCTCTAAAGGTTGTAACAGACCCGCTGGACGTTGATGTTCCACTTTCACTTGTTGACATGTTAGACACTTAGACACATAATCTGCAATCTCCCTTTTCATACAGTTCCACCAAAAATATTTCTTCATATCTTGATACATTTTCGTACTCCCTGGATGTATTTTTCTTATGAGCCTCCTCCAGTACTTGCTGTTTAATCTCACCATCTGCTGGAATACACACCCTACCACGAAATGTAAGAATTCCATCATTATTTAAGGTAAAGTCGGGTTGTCTACCCTCTTTCATTCCATTAACAACCTTCTGCAATTCAGGATCAATCACCTGAGCTTCTTTAATCTGTTAAAGTAAAACTGATGTAGCTCTTATATTCGCAAAACTCATGCCATGACTCGATTCATAAGGGTTCCAATCTCGCAAATCTTCTAACAATTTCCACTCTCGTGTCATCAAATGTGCAACATAAGTATTCCTGCTCAACGCATCGGC
Organism: Campanula takesimana; assembly: GCA_026119855.1. NCBI lineage: Eukaryota > Viridiplantae > Streptophyta > Magnoliopsida > Asterales > Campanulaceae > Campanula > Campanula takesimana. Next base: position 62,756 of record JAOWBW010000806.1, on the reverse strand, counting down.
CACCACATTTGCCTTTCCTGGGTGATACAAAATCGTACAATCATGATCTTTCAGTTTCTCCATCCATCTGCGTTGTCTCATATTGAGTTCTTTCTGAGAAAACAAATACTTCAAGCTCTTATGGTATGTGAACACTTCAAATCTAGCTCCATATAAGTAATGCCTCCACTTGTGTAATGCAAATATAATTGCAGCCAATTCTAAGTCATGAGTAGGATAATTCTTCTCATAAGGAGTTAACTTCCTCGAAGCATAAGCAATTACTTTACCATTCTGAATCAACACACAACCTAATCCATCCTTGGAAGCATCCGTGTAAACAACAAAATTATCGGATCCACTAGGCAAGGCTAATACTGGAGCAACTGTCAATCTTCGTTTCAACTCTTGGAAGCTTGCTTCACATTTACCATCCCATTCGAAGGCTATAGATTTTCGTGTCAAACTAGTCATTGGTGTAGCAATTTTGGAAAATCCTTCAATAAACCTCCGATAATAACTTGCCAATCCCAGGAAACTACGTACCTCGGTGACTGTTGTTGGTCTCTTCCAGTTAACTATGGCCTCTACCTTTGAAGGATCGACAGAAATACCCGCCGCTGACACCACGTGTCCCAAGAAAGAAACTTCTTCCAATCAGAAGGCACATTTACTAAATTTGGCAAATAACTGCTTTTCCCGAAGAACAATCAATACAATTTTTAAATGTTGCTCATGCTCAGCCTTTGATTTAGAATAGACCAAGATATCATCAATAAAAACCACCACAAAACAATCCAGGTAAGGTTTGAAAACTCGATTCATCAAGTCCATAAATACTGCAGGAGCATTTGTCAAACCAAATGGCATAACCACAAACTCATAATGTCCGTACCTGGTGCGTAAGGCTGTCTTCGGTATATCCTCCTGTCGGACTTTCAGCTGATGATACCTACTTCTTAAGTCAAGTTTTGAATAGACTACGGACCCTTGAAGTTGATCAAACATGTCGTCAATGTGAGGTAACGGATACTTATTTTTAATGGTTACCTGGTTAAGCTCTCTGTAGTCAATACATAATCTCAAAGTACCATCCTTCTTTTTAATAAATAACACTAGTGCACCCCACGGTGACACACTAGGCCTGATGAACCCTTTTTCAAGTAACTCCTCGAGTTGTTTCTTCAGTTCCCTTAACTCAGCTGGAGCCATTCTATATGGAGCTTTAGATATCGGTGTTGTTCCTGGTAATAACTCAATACAAAACTCAAGTTCCCGATCAGGTGGCATACTATACTCGGCAGAAAACACATCCGGAAATTCAGATACGATGGGAATATCTTCCAACTTTGCTACGGACATATTCTTGTCAACAACACATGCAAGATACCCAGTACAACCACCATATAACAATTTTCTAGCTTTCAAGGCAGATATAACATGAAAACTACACATAGGCCTATCACCCTCAAATATAATTTCAGGTAAACCCGGCATAGAAAAAGTAACCACCTTTTGATGACAATCAACAGATGCATAATGCATATAAAGCCAATCCATACCAAGTATCACATCAAAATCTTTTATAGGTAACACTACTAAGTCGGCCTGAAGAGTATGATCACTTACCAGAACATCACAATTCTTATACACCTCAGTAGCTAACATGCAATCTCCCATAGGGGAAGATACTTCTAACACATAAGGCATAGAATCAGGAATGACAGGTAAATGGGACACAAAATGTGATGCCACATAAGAATGAGATGATCCTGGATCTATAAGAACTCGCGCTCGCGTACTAAAAAGAAAAATAGTACCTCCTATCACCGCTGTAGACTCAGCCACTCTGTGCTGATCAATAGCGAACAATCAACCCTGTACCTTAGGCCGACCCCCAATATCCCTCTTACTACCAGAAGCCTGCTGCTCGGTACCCTCTCCTTGAGTTCCCTTACTTTTTGGACAATCCCTTTTAAAATGTCCCTTCTCACCACAGTTTAAGCATTTTCCTTGTTTCAACCAACACCTGTCTTCAGTATGGCCCTCCTTCGAACAATACCTGCGAATCCACTTTGAACTCGAAACATTTGGTTTTGAACCCACCGACACACTTCCCATACTTTCCGGTTGCCGCTGAGGTTGACCACCCTGCCTGCTAAATCCACCCCTTTTACTTCCGGAGTTCTGAGCCCTCTCTGGAACACGTACTGATGGTTGACCCACCGTTGTCGTTCCCAGTTTGACCTTGTGTTCTTCAATATCATTCTCAATAGCATAAGCCTTCTCAACTGCTTGTCGGTAACTACAAAGCTGTAGGGAAAGAAGTTGCTTCCTATACTCCGTCTTTAACCCCTTCATAAAACGGTGAGCCCTCTTTGTTTCAGTTGGAACCAAATGACTACAATACCTTGCTAATTTGGTAAATTCAGAGGAATATTGTCCCACCGTCATATTTCCTTGCACTAAGTTTAGAAATGCCATTTCTCTTCGATCTTGAACAACTGAGGGAATAAACTATGAGTTGAACTCTTTGAGAAAGTCCTCCCAAGTATATTGTACTTCTTTATCCTGATCCCAGCTCTGGCATAACACCTTCCACCAGTGCTCCGCAGCCTTTTCTAGTTTAAAAGTTGCAAAGGTTACCTTCTCTTTATCTTCACATTTCAAGGCAGTAAATATCTTCTCAATACTCTCTATCCATTCTTCAGCTTTTACTGCATCGGGCTCCCCATCAAAACTACGAGGTTGCATTTTCAGAAACTTGGTAAGGCGACTTGCATAACCCCTGTCTTCCGCTCCTGACTGTACATGCCCAGGATTATTCTGTCCCTGTTGGTTGGAGACCATTTGAGCTAGTAGTTGAAACATCTGTTTGTAATCCACATTGTGATCATTACCCACCTCCACAGAAGGAGTTTCTGATTCCTCGATTCCCTGATTACTACTACCAATATCCTCTGACTGACTCATCTCCGCCCTACACATAAACACTCGACGTTAATAACACAACCCATAAACTAACCCACCTAGGCCATAGACCCTATCCAGGCTTAGAGCTAACCATAGCTCTGATACCAACTGTAACGCCCCGAAATCTTAGGTTTGATATGAACCATAGAATTCGACACGTCCCTACTACTAATATCTGGATATAAACCAAAACTAATACAACTATACACCCCTAATAATCAAGGAAATACGTTACTTGAGATGGTTCAAACACTTCACCCCATTTAAACTTTAAATTCCCACTAACTAATCTTAACTTTTAACTGCTCGGCACATAAGCCGGCAAACAAAAGATAATAACATAATATATACATATATACAACTGTACCCCAAAAGTTCTGAGTTCAACTCACTCAGATTTAACCGTCGTTCTCACAACTAAAGAGTAACATTTAACCTACCCAAAAGTGGTTTCCCCTGAAAAGAACTTGCTACAACTATCCTCACCTCGTGCTATCACTAGCCTTCTTGGAATCTAAGGAAAACAAAGAAACAAGAAAAGGGGTGAGATAAAATCTCAGTAAGTTACTACTATAGCTACATGATATGCATACATATGATAATGAAGCATAGAAGGATCACATATAGCAATGCGTCAAGTAGCAAGTCATATGAGTAGCTAATCCTACCCATTATGCAACACGTATAACTAAGTACACATTACAAAGGATATTTCTTTTCTCCTTATTACTCCATACCCATTCATAACCAAAACTTTCAACTGATGTTACCGTTGATGTAGGCCTTCATAATGAACGTAGCTTCATAATATCAATGGAGACCCGTTACCCAGTATCTCAACCCAAGAACAAAAAGAGCTATTCAATCATTGTGCATAATGCTTCAATAATTGGAAAAGCTAGACCCCTACCGTGATCAAGAGTAGGAGCAAACGGTCACAGATGTATAGATTCACGGTTATTACGTAGTCCCAGTACTCATAATAAACATGAAGCTATACACCCCCGAAACAACAAGTAAAACCAGCTGGACTTTCAAGAAAATGCACAAGTAGTGTTTACTTGACAAGAAAATTAGAAAACAAGAACTAATTCCAAAAGTAGTGGACTAGATCAATACATTCACAAGTCAGGTACACAGTCAATTCACACACATATCAACACATTTTCACAACACGGTAGTGAACTTCTGAGTATGCCTCTTTGAGCACACACTCAGAGTTCCCACACAGTCTTCACCTGCAATAGTTATTGATATAATATAATACTCATCAAAAGATGTAGCAAACCAATCCAATCACGTAGTACTCTAAGAGAGCTTTACAACGGTAGCTTACACGCCCAAAACGGAGTCCGGATGAGAAAATTATGAACTCCGGAAGATTTGGATAAAATAACAACATAGGGGAAGGGGTGCGCGCGCCTCGTGCCATATGATGCGGGCGCCTGGCCAAAGGATGCGCACGCCTCCATTAAAAAGGATGCGCGCGCCTCAAGTCAACAAAAGGTATGGTTTTTGGACAAGAAAGGGATGCGCACGCCTCCAAGAAAATGATGCGCGCGCCTCAAGTCAACAGAAGGTATGGTTTTTGGATGCCAAGGGGGATGTGCACGCCTCCTAAAATGGGATGCGCGCGCCTCCCTAGTCGAACTGGACATTTGCAGCTGGGTTTCTTCCATTTCTTACCCAAACACATCATCACCAAAACTACTACTTCCCTAGTTGCTCATGGAGTACCAAGATGACTTCTATGCTCATACTAAGCTTATTCTACAATATCTCAACAATTCAATCCCAAACACAACTCAACTCAACTCAAACTCCACTTCTACATAGCAGTCCAAACAAATTTACTAAAAATCCAAGATTCGAACATTACTTCATAATTTCAACACAAATTCATCACAAGAACACCACAAGTAGCATAGATCAAGCATTTTAACAAGAAAGGGGAAGTATTAACTTACCTCTTCAAAATCAACCTTGATAAAAAATTTCAAGAAAAATACGAGCACAACCTAGTCAACTCCCTGATCAAGTATATGTAATTAGTTTCTAGAGTAGAGAAGTAATTGAAGAAGAAATAAAAAGAAGATCAAAACCCTTACCTAGCCCTTGAATTCGCAGGAGGAGGAGAAATTTGAGAGAGAATTGGGTAAAGGTGATTTTGACCAAGAAGAGGGAGGAAGTTAGGCTAGTTAATCTCCTAATTCCCTTTTCTTACATTTTGGTCATCTAAGTTTCATTCTTAGCATATAGACCCCTAAACTAACTCTAACAATTAATAACATAGTTTCAATTAGAACAAGGAGGTCCTAAACTTGCACATTTAGTTAAATAATTAAATAAAACAAAATAACACATAATAATAAAAATGCAAGAATTAAATTAAAAATTGGGACGGGCGTTACATAACTAATCTCTGAGTTTCTGATCTGTTTTCTCTGCCTAAGATACAGATTGTTTTTGGTTGTCTTATCCCAATAAGGATTTCGTGAAACCCAGGCAAAAGGGTCGAAATACTTTATTCGGAGAATGAATTATACACGATTCAATCAATCATCCAGGATTATCAATTTACCCTAACCCCAATTTTCTAACACATTCTAAGGCTGAATTGGCCTTCTTATATAGGTCTTGGGGCCAAAAGTGGTGTCTTTTCTTGAAAATCAGTCCAAAGGGCACCTCTGGGAAGAATTTCTTCAGAACAGGCGCAGAAGGGGGTCTGGGCGGGTCTTGAGATGGGTCCGGGCGGACCTAGATGCTGAATGGTGAAAATTAAGTGATCTGGTCGGGTTAGTAACAAGGTCTGATCGGATTTTGCTTTGGGGTCCGACCTGGTTAGCAACAAGGTCCGGCCGGACCAAGGCTTTTGCACGAGCGAGTTTAAGGAATGGCGCGGCCGTGCGGAATTGGTGTTTGGCTTGGTTTTGTCGACAAGATTGGCACGGTCGTGCCTATTTTCAAGCACGGTCGTGCCGATCAAAAAATGTGATTTTCCACTTCTTTTTCATCTCAAATTGTTCCATCTTTAATCACTTTGCTCCGGTTCATCACATGAGCCATATTTTGACTCGAAAAAACCCTAGAAAACCTGTTTCAAGAACAAATTACTACAAGAATAGAATCCACAAAATTATTAATAAAAATGAATTAAAAGTATCAAATAGAGCTATGATTTAAAGTAAAATAATAGGTAAAGTATATCATAAAAGACTATAAAATAGTCGTTTATCAATAAGTCGCATCGACGGAAGAGATCCAAAATCGAAGGAAAACAAGAGAGCAGATTTCTGCTAGTTTTTGTTCAGCGCAGCAGTGAAGAAACAAGGTGTAGCGCCTTCTTTAACCGTTGGATCGTCTTGAATTTTGTTGAGAAGCTTTGGGACTCATAGATATTCAATCTGAATGGTGGAGATTGGATTTCGAGGTCCGTAGAATTGGTAATTGTGTCCGAACAGTAGCAAAAGTAGATTTGAAAAATTCGTATTCTGGAGAATATGAATATTGGAGGATCGAAGTATCAAGTCCCAATTTTTGATAGAAGAATGGATTTCACTGTGTGGCAGATGACAATCCAAGATGTGTTGGTTCAACAAGGCCTTGATGAAGCTTTGGAAGAGGACAAGCCAGAAGGGATGAAGGACGCGGATTGGGCGAAGATTCAGAAAAAGGCTTCGAGCACAATCAGGTTAGCACTTGATCCCGAAATTAAATATAGTGTTTTGAAATAAAAAACACCAAGGGTTATGTGGGAGAAACTTGCGAGTATTTATGCGTCCAAGTCGTTGACTAATCGCTTGTTCTTGAAGATTGATTTGTATTGTTTGAAACTTGATGAAGGTGGTAGTTTGCATGACCATATAAATTCTTTCAGTCAACTAGTAGCTCGATTATCTAATGTTGAAGAGATAGTCAAAGATGAGGAGCAAGATTTATTGTTGTGGGCTTCATTACCCATATCTTACAAGTCTTTTAGGCAGACGATGTTGATAGGTAGGACCACTTTAACATTGGATGATGTTGTTAAAGCGTTAAGGGATAATGAAAGGATGTTTAGGAGTGATAGCTTCTCCAATGGGTACAAAGTACTTAGTTGCAGAGGGTTCTGAAAGAGGAAGGACTTATAATCGTGGTGGCACTAAGGGGAGAGCAAGGTCTCAATCTAGGGGGGATAGAGACATGAGTAATGTTGAGTGCTTCTACTGTGGAGAGACTGGTCATATGAAGATGCGTTGCCCACAATTTCGTAAAGATGTGAAGAGTATGCGTGGTGTCAAAGGAAAGAAAAAGGTTGACGAGGAGAATGCCAACACAGTTGATAGTAATGATGGAGATTTTGTTTTGACAGAGACGGTGGTTGTTGCGATTCGACCGAAGAGAAGAAGTCTGAATGGTTGTTAGATTCCGCTGCTTCAGCGCATATTTGCAAGGACAGATCTATGTTTGACACTTTGCGATCGGAGGGACAATTTGGAGAGATCAAAGTTGGTAATGCACAAAAATTGAAGATTGAAGGTGTTGGGAGTGTACGCTTCAAGCTTCATGATGGGACTGTGAAAACCGCTTTAAATGTAAAGTATGTTCCTAGTGCGACTGCGAATTTGCTTTTATTAGGAGTATTGACATCCCGTGGGTACCGATATGTTGGAAGAAGACAGACGTGCAAAGTGTATAAAGGAAAGCGCTTGATTCTTCAAGGGTGTAAAGGTGCAAGGAATATTTGTTACTTGGAGGGACAGTCCTTTCGTGGAAGACCCTTTTGTGATGACAAAAAAGGAGAAGAAGAAGACTGAGAAAAGGGTGCGTTTCTCAGACATTCATGAGATTTGAGAATTTAGGTCAAGGGGAGATTTGTTAGGAAATTGACCAAAATTACCTATATCCTATTTTGGTTTGGAAAGGGTTACTATATCCCACATCGGTTAGGAAGAGGAATAGTAATCCCACATCGGTTAGGAAGGGAAAAATAAGTGTGCCTCCCCATTATAAATAGGCTTCACTAATTAGAGTTTTAGATAGAACTCAAGAGAGATTTAGCATAGGCATATAATTTAGAGAGAGAAATTTTATGCTTGTATGCGTTGGTGAGGATATTCAAGAGTGTTGAGAGAGAGGGAGTCTCCATTCTTGTTATATCGAGAAGTTTATATATTTATTGTTGGGTGGAATAGGCTTTAAGCCGAACCACAGAAAAATTGTGTGTCTTATCTTCGATTGTGTGCATGTGTTATTTTGATATCTCTTGTTGCGATTTCTATTGTTGGCAAGCGATCCCAACACGTAAGTACTTCATGAATTCTTGGAAAATTATAGGACGTGATAGAAAAGTATAATTTGATAGGAATATTAGAATTGCAATCCGGCGACCGAACCGTCCCAACTCTTACTTTTGTGAACGAACCCAAGAATGAGATTGATCTTGTCATTAGGAGCATAGCATAGAGTGAAAGTATTTGTGAATCTATTAGTTAATCTTGATTTTATTTGTTTTATTAGTTTAATTTTAGTTATTGCTTTAGTATTTATAAATAAATCAAAAACCAAAACCCCATATTTTATTTTTCTGTTTTAATTAACATTCTTGTTAATCCTTCAAGTCTCCGTGGATTCGACCCTTGCTTGTGCATACTACTACATCGGTAACGAGTACACTTGCTAGGTATTTTAATTAGAGAGAGATTTTCTCCATCAATACGACCTAAAACACATTGTAGCAATATATCAAAGAGTGTTAAATATAATACTCCCTCCGTCCCAGTTTAAGGTTCTTAGTTTCCTTTTTGGTCTGTTCCAGTTTAAGGTTCCTAGTTGCTTTATTCCATAAATGGAAAATAATGAATAGTGCTTTGGAGAATCTTGCCCTCAAAAAGTTTGTTTAATTACAAAAAAACCATTACTTACTTAACTTACTTTCACTCACTTGCTTCATGAATAGTGTTTTGGACATTTATATCCTTCACTCTCTACTTTTGGTTGACTTATTTTCTTTGATTTTGCCTTGGTTTCTTAATAAGCGTGCATAGTCAAACTAAGAACCTTAAACTGGGACGGAGGGAATATTGATTTGACGATTGCCCTCAAACGTAGCTCACGTGTTGAACGAACTAGACAAACACTTTCTTGTGTTCTTGTGTGTGTTTCTTCCATATATGGATGTCTTGCTCTTGGTCTTGATTGCAACGGGAGTACCATGAAATTCTCAACACCTAGCTCAGCTACTGTTATATTTCTCTCGACTAATTATCTTGTAAAATACATGTTGTGACCAAATTTCTGTTATTGAACGCAACTAAGCCAGCAGTTTTAACTCCGTTTGTAATTTTATATATATCCAGCCAAATATCCTTTAATTTTCCGTGAGAAAATCTATCTAGATACCAACTTTTCTCCTTTATAATGTGAACTAACCACCCAAAGTAAAGGATTAATTAGCAGTCTAATCATGGTCCATAACTAGGGTTCTACCAACAATAATTTAACCTACTTAATTAATAAATTAATTGCTGAAATTTCCATCTAAAAATAAACTACACAAACTTGTGGCCATTCTTAAGTTTGTCCAAAAGTCTATAGCTATAGAACAACTTGTAGATTTCAGCAAAAGGGTAACCTTACATTATAAATACTTTTATAATAAATGTACTATTTTAATTTCTTACAAATACCTAGGGGTGACATGAAGGTAGAAATTATATTTTTTGTCCAGAAATAGTAAAATAAGGCCTCCCCGCCAAAAATACTAAAGAAGTAACTAACCATGTGTGGTCTTGTCTACCATGTTATGTTAGGAGGGAGGTCGAATTTCAAATACCTCATGCAAGGGTTTGCTGTACAAGTCATTCTTATGAAAAACTTGTTTTATATTAAGAGATTATATGTTTTACATTAAATGATGAAAACAAGTTTTACACTAAAACGAGTTATAAATTTCATTAAAATGATACTCTCTCCATCCCAATGAGAAAAGTCAAATGAGAAGATCATTTTGGGATGGAGAGAGTATATTTTATGTTTTTTCACTTGCTATATACTTCATCCATCTCCTAACAAAATTACACCATATTAAATAGAAAAAACATAAAATATACTCTCTCCATCCCAAAATGATCTTCTCATTTGACTTTTCTCATTGTCCCAAAAATTTCTTCACATTTCCACAATTTAAGCTTAAAATTGCATAAACAAAACATGTCTAGTAAAGTAAGTCTTCATATTCTTAAAAAGTTTGAATAGTGCAAAAATCATTTTAGGACAAAGGGAGTATAAAACATATACTCTCTCCGTTTCAGAGTATATGTCCTCCTATTTACACATAAATTAAAAAGTAGTTGAAGTGATGTAAGTTTTGTGAGTATGAAAATTGAGGTATGAGAGAGAAGGTGGGTATGATGTAGTAAGTTGATTGGTGTTGTGAGTATAAAAGTAAAGTATGAAAAAGAATAAGTTGGAGGAATAATAAAAATTCTTTACCATTTTTGGAGTAGGATTAATAAGGAAATGTGGATATACTCTAGGATAGAGAGAGTAATATTGATCTCCCTCTATCCTGAAAATTGATTTCGCTTTTCTAGTTTCTAACTTAAGTTAACTTTAAACAATAAATAATTTAGTATCAGCTACCTTTATAAAAATTTAAGACTCGCTATTATATAGTGTTTATAATGGTGTATTAATAACAAGTTATAAATTTCATTAAAATGATAAATTAATTTAATCTATTAACTAAAAGTGAGTAATTTTTTGGGTCGGAGGGAGTAGTTGAGTAAGAATTGTGAGAGTGAAAATGAGGTACAGTAAGTACGATAGGTGTTATAAGTATAATATATGGACTCAATTGAATAAAAATATAAACGAATATTTTTAAAAGTACTATTCTATCTGTTGCGAAAATGTTCACAAAATGAAAGGATCACGGGAATAAGGAATGAATAGTAGTGAATAATTGTTGTGATAGAAGAGAGAAAGTGAGGTAGCGAATAAGAGTGGATATTTATTGTGAGTGTGATGAGTAGGTCTCATTAAATAAAAAAGTACAAATTATCATTATAGAAAAGTGTGACTTATCAATGAGACATCAAAAAAAAATCTATGCATATTATTATGAGACGACGAGAATATAGTTTATTATAAAATAATAAAAAAATATACAATTTATTATAAGACGGAGACAGTAATCTTCCTACCAACAATTATTTATTTACTATATATGACAAACATATCAAATTAATTGATTAACTAGTAGCGATGGATAATAAAAAAAATGACGGGGTAATGTCCGATTTTTTATTATTATTATTATTTTTTTTTTTTTAACAAATCTCTTCCTCATAAGTTTCTTACAGCACGTTGTATTATTCAACAATTGTACTGCATCACATAAAACTGCACACTGAGTATATACTGCATGACGGCGACCTGATTTCGGCGGCCGACGACCATATTCCGGTGACTCGCGGCGGCCGGCGACCAACAACGGTGGTGGTGATGATGGCTGGATGCAGTATCACGATTTTTTATTAATGCATAAAAAATTCCCGAGCATTTTAATTTAATGAGGAACGTTTGGGGAAGTTGATCTTCTCAAAAGGAACTTTTGGGGCATTTTTTCAAAAAATGTCTAACCATCCAGTTTAGTTTGGATTCGAGTCAGGTATGATTTTAAGGACGGAATTCTCGCTCTATAATGTTGGGTTTCGTTCTCAAGGTTTGAACTAGAGACCTTTGATTAAGGGCTTATCGACATTTTAAGCCCGCGTACTTTGATGAATCTTCGGTTTTAACTACCCTTGTTTATTTTTGCAATTTCAATTATCATACTTAATTTATATACGCACTCATTTTTATTTTTTTTTCAAAAATCTAAAGCAGGATGTTCAAAATTGCTAAAAAAAATTGCTATAAAATGAATGCTTATGAACTTATCTAAAGTACGATGATAAAAATTGTTAAATACAAAATTAAAGAAGCCTTTATAACTAGGGATGACCAAACTGGACCGGAACCGGAGAAGCACGGAACCGGAGCGAACGACGAATAAACCGGAACTGCCATTCATCCAGGCCGGTTACGGTTCACATAAATGGCGAACCGGACCGGAAATCCCTTGTTTTTCAATGATTTTTAACTTGTTTATTCATTATTGACTGGAACCGGACCGCAACCGTACCGGAACCGGAACTGTACCGGAACCAGATTGTGGTAACCGGAACCAGAACCGGTGTAACCAAGGGCCGGTTAAGGTTCACATATATGGCGAACCGGAACCGGCGGTTCCGAACCGGGAACCGAAACCGGCATTGGCCATCCCTATTTATAACTGAAAATTCATCAAAATACGAGAATTAAAAAACTTGATAATCGTGAATTAAAGTAGAACAACTCCCAACCAGCTAATTAGCATTTGATTATATGGATAACCAAATCAGAATCAAACATTAAAATGCTTGAACAAAAATAGGGCAGGAGGAACAGTTTGAGGTCAGTGATGGTCACATTGACCTTGAATTATGGTTTAGTATCAATGGCCACCCTTAAAGTTCGGCTAAATTAAGATTTACTGTCAACTTTTATGGGTTTCCGGAAGTAAAAAGGGAACAAGAACGGGAAGGTCCTGTTTTGTCATTTTGTATTAAAACCAGATACAACTAACTCAACTCCCCATGTGGGGCTCTGATCGTCCCCTTTTGCTTACAAAATCTGTGTGCGTATAAAAGTATATTACTAGTATTACTAGATGTAGGATTTCGAACCGCTCGATCTGATCTGTGTTGGGTGGAGCGGTGGACTTAATTTGGGTGGAACGGTTCCGAGTCCATGTATGTAGTTGATGATATTTGGGCGGAAAAAATATTCTAACCATAGATTTGAGGAGATGAGATCACTTGTACCACTTTTATGTACCACTTTGTGTACCACTGGTGATCCGACGACTATTATTATTGATGATAAAATCTTAATGGCAACTTAATTAACTCATAATCATTGGATCACTAGTGGTACATCAAGTGGTACACAAGTATGATACAGGTGATTTCGTCTCAGATTTGAGCATAGTTAGAGCATGATTCTTCTCAATTTTGGCTCACAAAAATTGATATTATGTAGTATTCGTACACCACATTTTTATTATTTAAAAATAAATAAAAAATATTTTATTTTATTTTACAAATAAATAAATAATTTAAATTAATATTAAAATTAGTTTTCATTAATCTGTTGGAAATTGGTTTAGTTTATTGGGTTTGACCAATATTTGACCAATTTTAATTATTGATTCCATTTAATAAAAATGGAAATAAGTTACAAATTAGTAATCTACATTCGGAGTAGATTAACGTGATGTATTTATTTTCTCAAAACCAATTTCGGGTGAATGAGAAATTAATTGTTGAAAATGTGCAACTTTAATGGGTATATGAAGAGTTGGAAATGTGGAAAGTCATGTATCCCACATTGATTGAGAAATGGAAAAGATGAGAGTATTTAATATAGCTCATTTTAAGTGGAGTCAATCAAGTGTGGGCTTCCTACCATACAAGCTAAGTGGGCCTTTGGGCTAACCATGCAAGCTAGTGGGTAAATAGGTTAATTTTGGGCTAGCCCAAAATTGACCTATGACCCGCGAAGGGCGGTTTAGGGCGCACTTTGCACTTCGAGCTGTGGAGCTTAAATTTTTGGCGAAGGTGTAACTGCCGGGTCGACCCGCGTCCCTACTAGCGGGCGGGTCGGAATGGCTGGGCCGATCCATGCGATCTCAGCCCTCCATCTTGACTAGATCTGACGGCTAGAATTTAATAGACACCAATTATGCCTATTCCCCAAAAGGCACCCCACCTCTTCAATAAGAATATAAAGGCCCCTCCCCCTCATTTGCATTCCATCCAGCAATAAAAGCATTCTCATATTCTCTCTAGCATCCTAGCATTCTGGTCTTTGCATATTAAGTCCATAGAAGATCCCGAGTATCCATTAGTTCGCCCGATAGTTTCAGAAGTGTAGTGCTGCATATCTGAAGTTCCGAAAAGTCGTTGTATCTTGGAGACAATTGCCGAATTCCGTTAGCACAGTTATACGGGCAATCTTGTCTTACGAAAAAAGAGTCAAACTCTTGCCTCGACTTTATTTTGTTGAAATAAATTTTCCGTCCCTTATTTAAGGCCATTTTCTAAATACACCCACATCCTCCAACAATCGTAAGACAATATATTGTGTATTTGAAGAATGGCCAAAGACTCTACCAACCTTGCTAAAGGATCCGTCCCAAACAATGGTTCGGGATTCACCTCTGCTTCTGCTCCCGCTCCTGCTCCAGTTCATGCCCATGCTGAGAAACCGGCAAAATTCACGGGTACAGATTTCAAGAGGTGGCAACAGAAGATGTTTTTTTTACCTCACTACCCTCAGTTTGGCCCGCTTCTTGCAGGAATCGCCACCAACGGTTCCAGAAGAAGATGATGACCCACAAAAGAAGATAGCACTAGACGCATGGAATCACAGTGATTTCCTGTGTCGTAACTATATCTTAAATGGGTTGGACGACGCCATGTACAATGTGTATTGTGGCGTTAAGACTGCAAGAGAACTTTGGGAATCTCTTGAAAAGAAGTACAAAACGGAAGATGCCGCCTCTAAGAAATTTATTGTCGGTCGATTCCTAGACTTCAAGATGATTGATTCCCGAACGGTAATGGATCAACTAAGTGAGTTGTAACTGATCATTGCCGATATCATTGCAGAAGGCATGCAACTCGGTGAGTCCTTCCAAGTAGCTACTATCATAGAGAAGATACCGCCTCTATGGAAGGATTTCAAGATGTACCTCAAGCATAAGAAGAAAGAAATGAAGCGGGAGGACCTAATCGTACGACTAAGGATTGAGGAAGGCAACCGAAAATCTAAAGTCAAGAGCAGCAGGGCTGCTATGACGGAGGCGAAGGTAAACTTGGCGGAAGCAAGCACCATCAAGAAGAGAAAGGATTCTGGTACTGCTAAAAAGGGGAACGCAAAGAAAATTAAAAGAGATTGCTATAACTGTGGCAAACCGGGCCATAGGGCTAGAAAGTTTCGTCACCCTAGACAGAGTAATCAGAATGGCAATCATCCTCAAGTAAATGTGGTAGAAGACAGGACGGTCCCAATAGACCTATCCGAGCTCAGCTTGACCGCCGTAGTGTTTGAAGCCAATCTCGGTAAGTTGGATGATAACCACAGAGAATGGTGGGTCGATACCGGAGTAACACACCACATATGTGCAGACAGAGAGAGTTTTTCGTCTTATGTCCCCTGTAGTGGAAGGAAGTTGTACATGGGAAACTCTTCAACTTCAAACGTAGTTGGACTCGGCAAGGTGGTGATCAAGATGACATATGGCAAGGAACTCACCTTAGTGGATGTACTGCATGTCCCGGATATCCGTAAGAACTTAGTCTCCGGCCCCTGCTAAAAAAATCCGGATTTAGGCTAGTGTTTGAGTCTGACAAGTTTGTAATGACCAAAAATGGTCAGTTTGTAGGAAAAGGGTACCTTGACAAAGGGCTCTTTAAAATTAATGTAATGAACGTGTTCCTCCCAGAGGAGAAGAATAAAGATATTGTTGCTTATTTGTCCTAGTGTTCTAATTTATGGCATGATAGATTAGGACATGTGAATTTAAATTCACTACGAAGGCTAGTAAATTTAAATTTACTTCCTAAAATGGAATTTAATTCAGAAAATAAGTGTGAAGTATGTGTGGAAGCTAAAATGACAAAGTCACCCTTCCCTACAGTTGAAAGAAGTACAACACCTCTAGAGTTGGTCCATACGGACATTTGTGACTTAAAACTTGTGCAAACTAGAGGTGGGAAAAAGTACTTTATAACTTTTATCGACGATTGCACTAGATATTGTCATGTATATCTTTTGAAAAGCAAAGATGAATCTTTAGAAGCTTTCAAAGGATATAAAAATGAAGTTGAGAATCAACTTAATTTGAAAATTAAGAAGATTCGAAGTGAAGTGGAGAGTATGTAGCTCCATTTGAAGATATATGCTGGGACTCTGGCATTATTCATCAAGCGACTGCTCCTTACTCACCTCAATCAAATGGAATCGCTGAAAGGAAAAACAGAACTCTTAAGGAGATGATGAACGCAATGTTAATTAGTTCAGGCTTACCCGACAACATGTGGGGGGTAGCGATCCTTTCAGCTAACTACATTCTTAACAAACTACCACACAAGAAAAAGGACAAAACTCCATATGAACTATGGAATGGAAGAAAGCCTTCCTATAATTACCTTAAAGTGTGGGGGTGCCTAGCAAAGGTGGAAATACCTAAACCTAAACAGGTTAGAATAGGACCCAAAACTATTGATTGTATTTTCATTGGATATGCAAACAATAGTAGTGCTTATCGATTCTTGGTACACAAGTCAGAAATTCCTGATATAAATGCAGGAATGACCATTGAATCAAGAAACGCAGTATTCTTTGAAACTAAGTTTCCATGTAAGGAAAAGAATGGAGAAAGTTCACAGAAAAAGAACTTATGTCACTGCTATTGGTTCATCCTTAGAAGATGAAGAACCAAGACGCAGTAAGAGGACAAAGGTAGCCAAGACCTTTGGGCCTGATTTTCTAACTTACATGTTAGATGATGAACCAAGGACATTGCAAGAAGCTTTGTCTAGTCGAGAAGCTCATCTCTGGAAAGAATTTATCAATAGTGAGATTGAGTCCATTATGCAAAATCATACTTGGGAGATAGTAGATCTTCCTCCAGGTTGCAAACCATTGGGTTGCAAATGGATCCTTAAAAGGAAGTACAAAGCAAATGGTACTATTGATAAATACAAAGCTAGAATGGTTGCTCAAGGGTTCAAACAAAGAGAAGGATATGACTTCTTTGATACATATTCTCCTGTGACAAGGATCACATCCATTCGTGTTCTCATTGCTATCGCAGCTCTGAATAACCTTGAGATACATCAAATAGATGTGAAAACAGCCTTTCTAAATGGAGAATTAGATGAGGAGATTTATATTCAACAACCTGAAGGTTCGTTTCATGTGGACAAGAACATAAAGTGTGCGAACTTTTCAAATCATTGTACGGTCTTAAACAAGCACCGAAACAATGGCACGAGAAGTTTGACCGAACTATGTTGTCCAACGGATTCAAAATAAATGAGTGTGACAAATGCGTTTACATTAAGGGCACACCTGATGAATATGTGATAGTATGTCTATATGTGGATGACATGCTAATCATGAGAAGTAATCATGATATAATCATGAAAACTAAGAACATGTTAAAGAAAAACTTTGACATGAAAGATCTGGGTCAAGCAGATGTTATTCTAGGGATAAAGATCTCGAGAATAAATGATAGAATTGTCTTATCACAATCTCATTACATCGAGAATGTGCTTAAAAAATTTGAATCTTTTGATTTACCTCCGGCTAAGACTCCGGTAGATCTAAATCTACATGTAGCCAAAAATAGAGGTGACCCAGTTTCACAGTTGAAGTATGCTAGAGTTATAGACAGTCTGATGTACTTGACTAATTGTACACGACCAGACATAGCATACTGTTAGTACCCGATCTGAAGATCAAGGACTTCCTATATGTTTAGGAGCCTCCGAGGACCTTTTAGCTAATAAAAACCTGATAGGGACCTATCCGACAGCTTTCCAGAGTTCTTGATTGACGAAATCAGTTATAGGTCGAATTCTATTAGGATATTGTAGATACCCCGGGGAACCGCGGCTTGGCTAGAGCGCGCGAATTACCCTAGGATGTCCACTTGATTTTAAGAGTCGCCACCCACGTTTTTGAGGAACGTAAGAAAACCTAATGTTTATGAGCCTAAGTTTGATTTACGAAAATAGAGATTCTTTGGGATGAGGGGTTCGGGGGTTAGGTTACGAAATGGGAAGTAGTTAAACACCCATTTCGCCCGAGCAAGGTCGGTCTTGTTTGTTAATAATTCACTTTAAAGATAAATGTGTTCTTCCTATTTGAATAATGATAAAAAGGGGTTTTATTGTTTAAAATGTAGGGAGATAACTCCTAGGCCAATTCAATGTAATGAAAGGGCCATTGGTGTCATGTCCCAAATGGTTTTGGGGTGATTGCACATTTGATTGAAGAAGAAGAAGAATTAGAAGAAGAAGAAGAATAAAGTTAAGACATTTTACCTATAATATCCTTCAAAGAGAACCTCTTGAAAAGTCTTGAAGAAGAGGTTGAATACTTGGAGAGAATATCTTTAGTAAATTTCCTAGAGTAAGGTTCAAGGTGGAAAATTCTTAAGGTGCCAAAAGAGGTAAAAAAAAAGGTCCTTTCCAATGATGGATTGGAGGGGTTTTTATAGTTCAAAGAGGGGAGTTTTTGGAGCCAAACGGAGTCTCCAAGAAATCTTTCCCGGGCAAAATCATGTATAATGAGCAAGGGAGAGATTCTTGGGCATAATCTGTAACTGACGCACCCCAGAAGCGCGCGCATCCCACCTAGGCGGCGAAAGGCGCGCGCGTCTGGCCTCAAGGGGCGGAGGCGCGCGACTCTGAAAGGAAAAATCTGACAGAATGGACTAAAAAGTTAGAACTGTTATTCAGTTTAGTCCCTGGACTTAACGGAGCCCGTTTGGAACTTAACCAAAGTAACAGAAACTAACAGAAAACACTTAAAAAAGGGAGAAACACAAAATCAAGTGTGCAATCGGGGTGAGTGGTCCAAGGCGGGGTGTCTACAGAGCCCCTCGGCGGTGTGGATTGCGAAGCAAACGTGCCGACGAAAGACAGACATCCGCCTAGGACATCACCAAGAAAAAGAAAAGACTCAATAAAATCAGGAATTTGAAATTGCAAAGGATAGAGGTGCGTTCCCTCTGTGAGCGGCTTTGGTTGATAATAAAAGGTTCGGCGGGATGAAGCGGCCCACCGTGGCCGACAGCGGGACCTGTCTGGCTGATAGCGGGATCCGTTTGCTGGAAGCGGGACCTGCTTGCTGATAGCGAGATCCGTTTACTGGAAGCGGGACCTGTTTGCTGATAGCGAGATCCGTTTGCTGGGATGCGGGACCCGGAGGACCGTTTGCTTGGATGCGGGACCCGAAGGACCATTTGCTTGGATGTGGGACCCAGAGGACCGTTTGCTTGGATGCGGGACCCAGAGGACCGTTTGCTTGGATGCGGGACCCAGAGGACCGTCTGCTAAAGTACGGGACCCGGAGGACCGTTTGCTTGAATGCGGGACCCGGAGGACCATTTGCTTTGAATGCGAGACCCGGAGGACCGTTTGCTTGAATGCGAGACCCGGAGGACCGTTTGCTTGAATGGATGTAGATTTTGCTTGATGAGGAGGTGGTGATTTTTGTGGCTCACCCAGGACCAAGTTGTTGCCGTGAGTCGCACTTTGATGTTGACTGTTTGACTTTGACTTTCGATGGGGTGCGGGCACAGTTGACTGCAGAGTGCTTTCTGCTGGGGATGAATTGTAAAAACTGATTTTTTGAGAAAATAAAAGACGCCCTACTTAGAGTGGGAGTTTCTATCTTATTTCAGTTTTTAGACATGCCTTAAGGGCGGACCAAATTAATGTGTGCCTAGCTGAGTGTTTGTTGTCATTGAACTCTTTCTCATTGCTGGGATCCTGAACTTGTTACTGGTTGAAGGCTCCTGGGTTGCTTTATGAACTTGACAAGGGCCATTTCTGAAGCATTTTTTACCTGGGACGCGGGTGCTTCCTCTGTTGGCTATGGGATGCGCGCGCCTTGTAGACCGGTGTCGGGAGGCGCGCGCCTCTGGGAGGCGAAATTCGGGGCCTGACATTTGCTGACCAAAAGATCCCCCAACAGCTATAATATCAGCTTCTGGTCGACAATTTGATTCCAACAGTTCTCTTTTGCCATTTTTGAACACCATTTTATTGCTCAATTTTGCTTGTGATCTTCTTTCCCCTGGCTTCTAACCCTTTTAGTCTTGATGCCGAGGTTGTCAAGAGTTACGAGAAGGATTTGTCGACATTCGTGTATTCTTTCAAGACCCATCCCAAAAACGCTTTCATCAAAGATTTCGAGTTTCGAATTCTTTTCACTTTGCGGACATTAAAGCCGAATTGGGACTTGTTGAAGGCTGCTGCAGCCTTTTGGGATTGTGATAGTGTAGACACCCCGCCTTGGACCGCTCACCCCGATTGCACATTTGATCTTGTGTTTCTCCCCATTTTAAGTGTTTCTCGTTAGTTTCTGTCACTTCCGTTAAGTTCCTGACTGACTTCGTTAAGTCCAGGGACTAAACTGAATAACAGGGCTGACTTTCTAGTCCATTCTATCAAAATCGCCTTCTCTGAGTCGCGCGCCTCCGACAGGAGGATCCAGACGCGCGCGCCTCCCGCCCCCAAAGCAGGAAGCGCGCGCCTCTGGGCTTCGGTTACAGATTTCTGGCCAGGATTCTCTCCCTTGCTCAATTTACAGGATTTTGCCCGGGAAAGATTTCTTGGTGACTGAGTTTTGGCACAAAAAACATCTCTCTTTCACCTATAAAAACCCCCATTTACCTCCATTTTCAAGGACCTTGGGCTCTCAATCTTACATTCTCAATAAGACACTAAAATTTCATACCTACAAAGCATTCCCAAAGGATTTCTCCAAAGAATTCATCAAAAAGTGTTTGAAGTCTCTTGAAGTCTAGGTAAAGTTATTTCTTTCCTCTTCTTAACTTCATCTCTTTTCTCTTTCTTTTTGTTTTATCAAAGTGCAATCACCCAAATCATTTTGGGACATGACTCTAATGATCACCTCATCTCATTGAGGTCGGTTAAAGAGTTATCTCCTACATTCCAAACTCTATTTTAAAACCCCTTTTTATGATTTAAAGAAGAAGAAGAAGAACGTTTATTATTCATGTAGATTTTGATCAAGCAAGACCAACTTTAGTTGGGCGAGATGGGTGTTTCGGTACTTCCCATCTCGTAACCTAACCCCGAACCTCAAAACAAAGAATCTCTGTTTTCGTAATCAAACTTAGGCTATTATCAATAGGTTTTTCTTATGTTCCTCAAAACATAGGTGGCGACTCCAAAAACAAGTTAGACATCCTAGGATAACTCACGCGCTCTAGCCAAGCCGTGGTTCCCCCGGGATATCTACAGTGGCGACTCCGCTGGGGACGTTTGAGGGTTAAACTTGCATTCTGATCAAAATCTACATCTTTTCTGGGCATTCTGACTCCTGATGGGGGAGGCGCGCGCTTCTGGCCTCTTCAGCCTAAGGTGCGCGCATCCTGCATTAAGGACCAGAATCGCCCGCTTCTTCATGTTCTTCATATTGTTCTTCTGCTATTCTCCACTAATCATTTTTGCAGGGGTTACAATATGCACATAGGACCAGGGCAATCCCCTGAGTCCAAAATCTGACAATCTGACAGGTGTGCCCAGAAGCGTGCGCCTCCCAATAGCATCGTGCCATGCGCGCGCGGCTCGTATCAACACTCAGAGGCGCACGCTTCTGGGTTGGTTCCCAGAACAGAAACAAGTCTCAGAACAGAGCAGTATGATGGGGGTGTGGGCACAGTTGCCTGCATCAGTGCTTATTTGTTTTTTTTATTTCTTTTTAAAAAAAAATATATAAAAAATATTTTGTCACCTGTCAGACCTCACACTACATGCACATATTCCTATGAATTGCTCACTATCGAGTCGCAAAAGTCCAACCCCAAACCCGTCGAGGCCCGTCCTAGAAAGTTTCAAGCTCCACTCGACCTTGGCTCTTTCGAAGCGGTAAACCTCAGCCCATGGCGTAGTTCATGACTACATGCCGGGGGTGACCTTTGAGCCTCATATTCAAGCCGAGCACAAGCCGCACAATTCTAGTTAGGGTCTAACACTCCGTGACTCAAGTCGGTTTCCATGTACCGAGATTTCCCTAAACTAATGTCTTCAAATCATACATGCCAACTTGTTGAAACGGACGCAATAAAATCCGTCCCCAAGAGTGGTTATTTTGGACGAAAATAAAAATCCGTCCCCGCATGTATGCTTTACTACATTAATTTAGTTTAATCCCGATACATGTAGGATTCACAAACGCGATGGAATCCGATGAGTATATGGGACCGCGAGATGGTCTATTTACTAGTGTGACGATTCCATTATTTTCTTAGAAACCCCACAAGGGATCCATTCCCTCCGACTTATTAAAAAAAAAAGAGTCTTTTCTTATGTGGTTCGAGTCGTGTGCCCAACTGTGTGTTCTAAGCCTCTTCGTGGACCGCAAATTGTTACTCAAGACTGACAAGGGTCTCTTCTACAATCTAGGTTCAATTGGTACTTACAGAGTCTACCGGGATTCGGCAAATCGGTTAGTCCGTGAAGAGATCACTCCAACAGCTCCTACATCAACAATGGCCGGCGGCTCCAACACCAACAATACCATGACTCTCGAGCAACTCGCAACCATGGTCCAGCTCCTCCAAGAGCAAGTCTCCACTCTTAATAAGGAGGCACAAAGCAAAGACGACATTTGGCAATCCCACCTCGACAGCCAAAGAGAGGCCCACGAGGCCGAGATGGAGCTAATGAAAGAAAAGCTCACTAATCTTGCCAAGGGGAAGAGCAAAAATGACGATGACGAATCCGAATGGACCGAAGGTTTGTTCAAAAGTCCTTATGTCAACACCCGCACCAAGAAAGTGGGAGAGCCAAGTTCCGAGAACAATGAGCCCAAAATGGTGGATTCTATCATGGCCTACATCGACCAAAAATTCAATGGGCTCCATATGGGGAAAGGCTCCGACACAAGCCATTATCAATCATCCATCCTCATGAGTACTATGGCCGCTCTTCCTGATAAGTTCAAGATGCCCGACATAAGAAAATTCAAGGGCAACTCTTGTCCTATGGCTCACATTGAGACTTATATTTGGGCAATGGTTCCGAAGAAGGTCTCCCCAAGGTGATGGCTCAATGCTTTCCTCTCACTCTCGAGGGGGCGGCAAAAGATTGGTATGCTACTCTCCCGTTCACTGTCCGTCTTGATTGGGACTCCGCCATGCTTGCCTTCAAGAACCAATACCAAGGCAACACCACTCACCGGCACACAAGGAAAGAGCTAGAGAACACTACTCAACGAGACCATGAGTCCTTCATCGACTTCACAAGGAGATGGGATGATAAACTCTCCGAGATTATGGAAAGGCCAAATACCAAGGAGCAAATGGACATCTTTCTCAAATGTCTCAAAATTGATCTCCGCACCCACCTAAGTGGGGCTTGCTACACGGATTTCTCCCAAATGTATGAGGCGGGGGTCCGAATGGACGAGTTGCTCAAGGAAGTCAAGAAAAGTGCTCCTAGCTACCGCTACAAGGCCGCTTCTAACTCCACAAAAGAGGCCTCGGTCAACGCCGTCACTATCGACAAGGGGAATTACAAAAAGGTTCCTCCACCCCAAGGGAAGAAGTCTCGAAATGACCGTGTCTACACGCCTCTCCAAGACATGACTCAAACCGAAGCTTTCGAAGTCCTCAAAGCAAAGGGTCAAGTCACACCCGTACAAGGGTACCAACCCAAGACGGTCAACCCCAATCATGATCACCACAAATATTGTGGCTACCACCAATATAGTGGCCACACCACCGAGGAATGCTTCGTCCTCCGCAATGTCATTCAAGATCTCATAGACAAGAAAGAATTTGTAGTGACTAATGACGAACATGTCAATCTAATAGAGATAGGAGAACCCGAGGGGACCACCCATTCAATCCCAATTGTGAATGGGGGCCCCAATGTTATGAATAAACTTGACAATTCTTGTTATGTTGTGACTTACGATGAGGTAATGAGGGAAGTACTAGAGAATAGGAAAAAGAAGCAAGATGGGAACGTCAACATGCTAACTCGATCCGGTCGAGTCATAGCAAGCAACCCTTCCACTTCCGCACCAAGCTCCTCTTCTCAAAGGCCGCAAGCTCGCAACACTCCCGAAGATCCTCTACTTGTCCAACTCAAGAAAACTCAAGCCAACATCTCTATTTGGGACCTCATCGCATCCTCAAAGAAACACCGAGATCTTGTCATCCGCAATCTCGATGATACATCAATTTCTCCTGATACTACTCCTGAGGACCTCACGGCAATGATCGGTCACATTCATTTTGGCAACGTCATCACCTTTGCCGATATGGACCTTCCACCATTTGGTTTCGACCACAACGAGGCTATTTACCTCAAGGTACGAGCAAGGGGGAGGCCCATCTCAAGAGTCTTAGTGGACGGTGGTTCCGCACTCAACCTCATGCCTGGCAGAATCATGGGCATACTGGGGCTTAAGGATTCCGATTTGAAGCCTTCTACTCAAGTAATCCGAGGTTATGACAGCACCACCCGTACAGTCATGGGCATGATCGAAATAGACATTGAGTTTGGAAGCATGGTCATGTCCGTTCCATTCCAAGTGCTTGACATCCCGGCCTCGTTCAACTTGCTTTTGGTCGACCATGGATTCACAGTTCTAATGCGTCCCGTCAACTCTCCATCAATGTGTCAAGATCCGAAATGGTGATGAAATAGTGACCGTCATGGCCGAAAACATCACTATCCACAGAAAAGGTGAGCCCGTCCACCAAGTTCAGCATGGTTTACCAGACTCCACTCTCTCCGGCGTCTCAATCAACGCCATTGACAAAGAAGGGGGAAACGGATCATGGACCCCCAGCAATCACAAAGTCCTCCGCATGATGAGGAATATGGACTACTTCCCTGGTTTAGGCCTAGGGAAATATCAACAAGGAATCCTACATCCTGTGCAAGCCCCATTTGTCAAGAACACATTCGGTTTGGGGTACGAGCTTCCAGAGAAGACTTGAAACAAGAGCAAGTGATCAAGAATGAAAAGGCCCGAGCTCGTAAAGAAGGCCGTCGTTATGAGGTCCTTAATCTAAGGCCTTACCGCAAGACGTTGAATGGCTAGTTTGTCCGCCAAGGGGAAGACGTTCCATACATGATCTTTCCCGAGCCATGGGTTAACAATAAGGGTGTCAAAAAGCCCGGTCTCAAAATCTTCTCCGATTGTGAGATCCAGAAATCCGAAAGGAACCAACTCCCATGTCGCCCCGTGAATGGTGGGGAAGGAAGGTGACTATAGGGTCCGAGACAGAAATCATCGTGGGGGAAGAACCGACAGATTTAGCCTCCATGTTCGAAGAGCTTGCCATAATGAATGAATGCCAAGTCAACGCCATCCATGACACCGTCATCATGAATGAGACTATCAGTGAGATCCCTCCAAGCTCCGAGCCGATCAACAATTGGTATTCTACGAAAGGGCCCGTGGTATCCGAGGAATTCTTAGTCCAAGAAATGGGTTGCATACCCCGCCAGCAACACAAAGGAAGAGCGGCTCACACTTACTTTCGAGTCCGAGAGTGTCTCTAATACCCTCACCCAAGAGGATATGGAGGCCATAGCCGAGCGTGTGTTTCCTGTCTTTGCTAATGAAAAATTTGATATTTCTGAGTACCCTGAGATTGCAAATATCATAAATGATGAATTAACTAATAATAATGAACTTAATGAACAAGTTAATAACGATTCAAATTATGATGAAATAGACCACGAAAACACAACATACTTAAATGAACTTGCTCAACAGGTCCGTAGTCGTGGTGAAAATGGTCCAGGGGCTGATGAAGAATTGCATGTTGTTAATCTGGGTACCGACGAAGAGCCAAGAGAAACTAAGATCGGAAGCTTCTTCAAGGGGGACGATAGAAACAGATTGACTGCACTACTACGGGAGTTCGTGGATGTGTTCGCATGGTCATACAAAGACATGCCGGGTTTGGACAGAAAGGTAGCGGAGCACAGAATTCCGATCAGAGAAGATGCCAAGCCGGTAAAACAGAAGATCAGAAAGATCAAGCCAGAATGGTCTCTGCAAGTCAAAGAAGAGATCGAGAAGCTCCTCAGTGTGGGTTTCATCAAGGTTATCGAGTATCCGACATGGTTAGCCAACATCGTGACAGTCAGAAAGGCAAACGGCAAGGTTCGAGTTTGTGTGGACTTCCGGGATTTGAACAAAGCTTCCCCGAAAGACGATTTTCCACTCCCTAACATCGACATGCTGGTCGACTCCACTGCTGCCTACGAGGTTCGCTCATTCGTGGATGGGTTCGCTGGGTACAATCAGATTCTCATGGCCGAGGAAGATCAACATAAGGCAGCCTTTACAACACCGTGGGGTACCTTTTGCTACACAGTCATGCCATTTGGGTTAAGAAACGCTGGGGCTTCCTACCAAAGAGCCGTGACAGACTTGTTCCACGATATGATTCACAAAGAAATCGAGGTCTATGTGGACGACATGATCATTCACTCCAAAGGACCGATGGTCAACATTTAATCGATCTCCGCAATTTCTTCGAAAGGCTTCGTCAACACAAGATGAGGCTCAACCCTGGAAGTGCACGTTCGGGGTTATCCGAGGCAAAGTCCTTGGTTATATGGTCACTGAAAGGGGAATTGAAGTAGATCCCTCCAAAATCAAGGCAATCATTGACATGCCTCCTCCAAAGACGCAGAAAAGAGATCAAAGGTTTCATGGGAAGACTGCAATACATCAGTCGGTTTGTGCACCAACTCACTTCCATGTGCGAGCCAATCTTCAAGCTACTCAAGAAGAATATGGCTCTAGAATGGACCGACGCGTGCCAAGAAGCCTTCGACCAAGTGAAGCATTACTTGACGTGCCCTCCTGTTCTAGTTCCGCCGCACAAGGAGAAGCCTCTTTTGCTCTATCTCACTGTCAATGATGAAGCCCTAGGGGCTATGTTAGCACAAGAGCAACGAGAGTCCACAAAGGAGAATGCCATTTATTTTGTCAGTCGCCGATTCTAAGGAGGCGAAAAGAACTACTCTGTCTTAGAGAAGTCATGTGCAGCATTGGTTTGGGTTACTCAAAAGCTCAAACACTATATGGAAGCTTTTTCGATCAAACTAGTAGCAAAGGTGGACCCGCTCCGCTACATATTTGAGAAGCCTTTCATGTTAACAAGAATAGCCAAATGGTACTTCATGCTCCCCGGCTATGATATCACTTACGTCACACTAAAATCCGTCAGGGGGAAAGTGTTCAGTGACCAGCTTGCCGAATTTCCGTGTGACGAAGTGAAGGGGGAAAACGTACAGTTCCCCGATGAGAATTTAATTTGTACTGCAACCGAGGAAAATAAGTGGCAACTTTTTTTCGATGGCGCCGCCAATAAACACGGTTTTGGTATAGGAGTATTGCTTGTCGATCCAAAAGACATCTACACTCTCATTGCCATCCGTCTGGAATTCGAAGCTACCAACAACATTGCCGAGTACGAAGCATGCATAGCAGGGCTCGAAGCAGCTCTCGAAAGAAATGTCACAGAACTAGAAGTATTCGGTGACTCTTTGCTCCTTATCAATCAGCAATCGGGTAAATGGCGAATCCAAGACCGATCCTCCTACACAGTATGGTCAGCACCTTGAAGAATTGGTTGAACAATTCCAAGAGATCACTTTCAACTACCCGCCAAGGGATAAAAATCGCTTCGCCGATGTACTGGCCACCATAGCTTCATTAGTCGAAATACCCAAAGGGAAAATGGTGAAGCCTTTCAAAATTGCCCGAAGGAACAGTCCGGCGTACTACATGAGTATCGAGATCAACGAGGTTCAAACAAACTCTCTGTGGTATTCGGATATCATGAATTTCCTCAAAGATGGCACTTATCCCGAGAATAGCAATAAGAAGTCTCAAGCGGCTCTGCAAAGGCTAGCCTCTCGGTACGTACTGATTGGGGACCGAGTCTATAAAAGGAACTACGACGGGATCAATCTCTTATGCGCCAATGAGGCCGAAGCTCAAGAGATAATGTGTGAAGTGCACGAAGGAGAGTGTGGACCCCACATGAATGGGTTTATGCTAGTCAAGAAGATACTCCGCATTGGTTACTATTGTAGCACTATGGAACGAGACTGTATCGAGAAAGTCAAAAGGTGTGCCAAGTGCCAATTCCATGCTAATCTGCAACATGCTCCACCCTCGCAACTTTACAACATGGTCACACCTTGGCCTTTCTCTTGTTGGGGGATAGACATCATCGGTAAAGTCCATCCTGCCGGAAGCAATGGGCAGTCATTCGTCCTAGTGGCCGTCGACTACTTCACAAAGTGGGTCAAAGCACAAGCCTATCGGACCCTCAACGCCAAGAAAGTGGCCGAATTTGTAAAGATTAATTTCATGTGCCGATACGGCGTGCCTCATGAAATCATTTCCAACAACGGCTTCTCACTTTGAGAAGGAAATGGATGCACTTTTGGTAGTAGAATACAAGATCACCAAGCACAAGTCATCTCCTTACCGTCCCCAAGCAAATGGCGCGGTTGAAGCATCAAATAAGACCATCGAGACCATCGTCAAGAAAATGGCCTCAACAGGAAGGGATTGGCCCGAGAAGCTACCATTAGCATTCTGGGGCTACCGCACATCAATACGGTCAGCAACAGGAGAAACTTCTTATGCATTAGTCTATGGTTCTGAAGCCGTACTCCCAATCGAACTTGAAGTCCCATCTCTACGGGTCCTCCTCGAGAATCAAGTCAACGAGGTCGACTGGATGCAAAGTCGATATGAACAGCTAGCCTTACTCGAAGAGAAAAAGGCTAAGAGCACTCGAACGCACAAGGGCGTATCAGCAAAGGATGGCGAGAGCTTTCAACAAAAAGGTGATGCCTCGAAACATCAATGTGGAAGATTTGGTCTTAAGACAACATCCTCCTAATGCCATGAATCCCCTAGGGAAATGGGGACCCCGATGGATCAGTCCGTACGTGGTCAAAAAGATACTAAGCGGCGGTGCAGTCCGACTCGTGGATTTAGATGGTGACCAGCTGACAAAGGAGGTCAACCTCGACAAACTCAAGAGGTTCTATGCTTAATAAACAAAGACCATAAAAAAAAAAAAAAATCGCTCGCTAGGTTGAAAACCCGCAAGGGCGGCCTAGGCAAAAATTAGAGCACGTGCAAAAAAGAAGCCCGCTAGATTGAAAACCGAAAGGGCGGTCTAGGCAAAAAACAGGTGCACACAAAAAAAAAAAAAAAAAAAAATGGTCTTTGTTTGTTTGAAAACGGAGACCTGAGCCTCCCAACTGGAGGAACGTAGGCAACCTTCGGGTGCGTTCTAAAACATATCAAAAATACCCAATTCACTTCAAAAACAAGATGCAATTTTTATCATTCAATGAGTTATTCAAGCCATTACAACGGATTTATTGAGCAACAAAATACATCAAAACATTAAATCCTAAAACAAAGTGGTCTATCCTAAATTGCAATCTCATAGGGTACAAAGAAATATTTAATCTTTCTTCGGTTTGGGGACCCATCGCTTTTGGGGACGGCCTTTAGTCTTCTTGGAGGGAGGCGGAGCATTCTCGAGGCCACCAAGACGAGAAAAGACATTCGGTCGAGACGGAGCTTCATCAACAACCTTCTCCTTGCCCTTGCTAGAAGGAGCTTTGACCGGAACAACCACGGGACGCTTCCACACATGAGAAGAATTCCTCTTGCCTTTCCTCTTCTTAGCAAATAACGAGGCCTATAATCCCTCACGTGGACCACCGGCTTCACAGAATCCGCGGCAACAACATCCTCATTTGGTCTTCCTAAACGATCAAAAAACGCTAGGACGCGTCTTCACAATTGGAGCAATGGGGACGGACTTATCACCTTCGGGGACGGAAACCTTGACTTCAAAAGTAAAGGTCATCGGGGCCATTGCTACAAGAATTTTGAGGTATAGAGTAAGGGAAAGAATGCAGAATATTGCTGTGTGATCATTCTGATCGAAAATGGTTTGAATTTATAGCTGTTGGAGTACCCTGCTCAGAAAAGAAAGGGGCTGGAATTCAGCAAGCCAGAAGCGCGCGCCTCCGACAAGCGACTCCAGATGCGCGCGCCTCCCGCTACCAAAGCCGGACGCGCGCGCGTTTGACAGCAGACAGAAACAGGACATGCCCTTGTCACTTCAAGAAAGAAGCCTAGGCACGTTCAAACGCCTTCAACCTGCAAGAAATCAGATTCCAGCACAGAAAAGGAGTTCAAGCAACCATGATGAACACATTTGGGCACACATTTGTTTGTAAAGAGTCGACACTTAGGAACGAGTCTAGACAGATAACTAAAAAGCGTAGTAAATAGCTAGGATTGTAAATACATGCTAAATGTTTATTACAGGTAAATAAAAATGTTTTCAATCTCTCGTCCTCCCCAAAAGGCTACTCAGAATCATCATCATCGGCAGCACCGTGCCACCCCCACTGCCGCTCTCAGTCTCCTCGTCATCATCATCATCATCATCAGCAGATTCTTCCTCCTCAGATGGCTCAACCACAACATCATGCCGGGTCCTCTTGACAGCTCTCCCTGATGAACTAGCGCCACCCCGGCTCTGGCTACCTCCTCGGCTCAGACTCCTACTATGGCTACCTCCGCGGCTCAAACTCCTGCTCAGTGACTGCCTCGCCGAAGAGACAGCCTCATCAATGTCCAGTGCAGCGTCCCTGCAGCCTCGTCCCATGCTCCGAGCACCTCGGGCAGCTCCTCTCGCAGCACCAGAGACAGCACCAGCAGCTATCTAGTCATGGCAGCAATATCCCTGCACAGCTCTAGCACCCTCTCCTCCAGCTGACGGAGCCTCCTCCTCATCCCTTGTTCTGTCTGCCCAAGTGCCTATAAGCAGCTACCAGGTACCTGTTGCAACAGAGAACAGAAAAAGGAAGTTGCATAAATACAAGAACAGAGAAGCGAGACTGGAACTGAGAAATGCAAAGACAGACAGGAAAAATACCACAGCAGCCTGAACAGGAGGCTCTCGCTCCGACGACATGTCCTCGGAACAATCTCCCCTGCTCCTCATACACCCAAAAGTTTGAATAAGTATAATATGAAGGAGGCAAAGGGGGATCAAGCAATATCCAACACCGGTGGGATAGATCGGCCGAAGTCTGCGGAGCAGCATGTGTCTCCCTCGGATCAGTGAACATGAAACCCTGCTGGAGGTTATGCTCCCGGAATAAACCCGTAATCCTGCTCCAGATGAATGAAAGGGACAGCATCAACCCCCGCAAGGTAGACTGCCCGGTCTGCCTCTGAAAGAGCCCTCCAATTATGAGGACAGAAAGGCGGAACATCAGGAACCGCTGGCCTAGAAGGGTGGTGGAAGTCCGTCACCTGACCACCATGCTGCCAAAACACACTCTCTCCAAGGTACATCGCCATACACTCCACTGAGCCCATCAGGAGCCTCGAGCGGGTGGGAATCAGGGTATGCTCAATAAAGGTATAAATAGCTCTCCACGAAAACAAAGAAGAGGCGACAACCTCTGGCCTCAAAGAATCCAAGTGGCGCCGAGCTGAAAGCAGGCTGATGGGAACAGTGCCAGTCCTCACGTTCCTCTCCCTATATGACCACCTCACGTAGTCCGGATACTGGGGCTGACCCTCTCTGTTGATCTTGAAGTCCCTCAGCTCCAAGACAGCAAAGGCCCATAGCTGCAAAACAGAGGCAAGAGCAGAATTAAATGACATTCAAAGATACAGTAAAGCAATGACAGAAGGCCGAAAAGAAAAGGGAAAGCAGTATACCTCCCACAACAGGCTGAAACCCGTGACTGAGCTAGTGGTCGAGCGGCTGGTCAGATCCATACCGTGATAACAAGCAGCCAAGCCCGTTGCACCCCAGTTATAATAACCGGCATGGTCCAAGTCTACCAACAAGTCAAGCAAAGCCAAAGAAGCTGATGACCCTCCACTGGCAAACAGAGTATGGAACAGCAGGTACCATATAAAACAACGGGCCACAGCATCGACCCGCTCAACAGTGACACCCAAAGGCTCGGCTGCAAGAATACTAAAATACCGACGGATGCTCCCCAAGTGACTCGGTAATTCTTCACCGGGAAGCCGCAGTCAACCAGGGCCAACAGCTCGTCAGCAGTCCGAAGGGTCCCTCTCAAAACACAAGGGATAGGCTCCCCCGCAAACGGCAGACCAGTCAATGCCGTGAAATCAGTGGGCGTCATCGTGACCTCCCCCATAGGCAGATGGAAAGTATGGGTGGTGTCCCACCATCTCTCTCTCAGAGCCTGAATAACTCCGGATCATTCTTCAACGCCGGCAGACTGGTAATAAAGAGGCCAAAATGGGTGGCTTGGACCCGAGCCCTGACATTCTCGGGCAGCTTACTCCAAATGGTGACCGGGTCATGAGCTCCGCCTCGAATCTCCGACAGGCGGCTCCACTCCTGAAAAGAAACAAGAACAACGAAAATTTCGTCAGCATAACGGCTAGAAAACGGACAAACCCGAAACAGAAATTTCAACATGCATGCGAGTGTGTGGGTATGAAAATGGGTATCCGAACATGTTTCTTGCAATAAATCAACAACAACAACAACCAACAGCGACAATCACCAAAAGAAGTTGCAGCGGAAAATACGGGTGAAACAGAGTATCCCCAAAGCGCGAAAATCACAAAGAGAATGAAAGATTCTTACCAATCCCGCTGTGACAAAGTGGGAGATATGGGTATGCGGCTGATACGTGAGCAAACTCGGGTCCATCGCCTCAAACCCCAATTTCGGGCTCCTCGCCCTGTGGCATCTCGAACGGAGGAGATTGTTGACGATCCGACATCGTTTCTGTGACGGAATTGATCCTAGAGCAGCAAGAAAGTGTTTTGGGGTGATTTCTCCGCGAAAATTTGGTTTGGAATTTGGAGGGTTCTTCAAAATTTTGAAAACTCGCCGAAAACAGTGAACCGTCTGTTTAAATATGCTGAACTTATGCGCCAGGCGCGCGCCCCCGACATACTCATCCGAGGCGCGCGCATCCCACAACGATGTCCAGACGCGCGCTCTTCCCCATCATCAGGCAGGTTCAAAAGCAGTCTCCCATGCAAGAATCCATGCACAACATCAATGTTTCCCCACGGATTCCGAACTCCCTAAGTTCTGTCACGGGTGCCATACCTCCCTCAGAGTCAAACTCAACATTTCATCCCCAGTAGGAACATTCTTCTAGTCGCGGTCAACTGTGCCCGCACCCCACAAGTCAAAAAGTCAAGTGTGACTCCAAGTGGCACGCGACTTCAAAGCAATATTTCATCAACGAATTTCACCAACGGATTCGTCTTCAAAGGTTCACTAACGGCCTCTCCAAAGGTTCACCAACGGCCTCTACAAAGGTTCACTAACGGCCTCATTCAAGGGTTACTAACGGCCTCATCAACGGATTTCACTAACGGATTCATCTTCAAAGGTTCACTAACAGCCTCTCCAAAGGTTCACCAACGGCCTCTATAAAGGTTCACTAACGGCCTCATTCAAGGATTCACTAACGGCCTCATCAACGGATTTCACCAACGGATTCGTCCTCAAAGGTTCGCTAACGGCCTCCTCAAAGGTTCACTAACGGCCTCTTCAAAGGTTCACTAACGCCTCTCCAAAGGTTCACCAACGCCTCTACAAAGGTTCACTAACGGCCTCCTCAAAGGTTCACTAACGGCCTCCTCAAAGGTTCACTAACGGCCTCATTCAACATATTCAGCCGGCAGGTTCACCTAGCGGATCATGCCACCCCCTCTATCAACAAAAGCCACTCACACAGGGAGCGCACCACTATCTCTCGCAATTTCAAATTCCTGCTTTCATCGAGTCTTTGCTTTTTCTTGGTGATGTCCTCTGCGGGTGTTTTTAACTTTCGTCGACGCTTTTTGCTTTGCAATCCACGTCGCCGAGGGGCTCTGTAGACACCCCGCCTTGGACCGCTCACCCCGATTGCACATTTGATCTTGTGTTTCTCCCCATTTTAAGTGTTTCTCGTTAGTTTCTATCACTTCCGTTAAGTTCCTGACTGACTTCGTTAAGTCCAGGGACTAAACTGAATAACAGGGCTGACTTTCTAGTCCATTCTGTCAAAATCGCCTTCTCTGAGTCGCGCGACTCTGACAGGAGGATCCAGACGCGCGCGCCTCCCTCCCCCAAAGCAGGAAGCGCGCGCCTCTGGGCTTCGGTTACAGATTTCTGGCTAGGATTCTCTCCCTTGCTCAATTTACAGGATTTTGCCCGGGAAATATTTCTTGGTGACTGAGTTTTGGCACCAAAAACATCTCTCTTTCACCTATAAACCCCCCCCCCCCCTTTACCTCCATTTTCAAGGACCTTGGGCTCTCAATCTTACATTCTCATAAAACACTAAATTTCATACCTACAAAGCATTCCCAAAGGATTTGTCCAAAGAATTCATCAAGAAGTGTTTGAAGTCTCTTGAAGTCTAGGTAAAGTTATTTCTTTCCTCTTCTTAACTTCATCTCTTTTCTCTTTCTTTTTGTTTTATCAAAGTGCAATCACCCAAATCATTTTGGGACATGACTCTAATGATCACCTCATCTCATTGAGGTCGGTTAAAGAGTTATCTCCTACATTCCAAACTCTATTTTAAAACCCCTTTTTATGATTTAAAGAAGAAGAAGAAGAACGTTTATTATTCATGTAGATTTTGATCAAGCAAGACCAACTTTAGTTGGGCGAGATGGGTGTTTCGGTACTTCCCATCTCGTAACCTAACCCCCGAACCTCAAAACAAAGAATCTCTGTTTTCGTAATGAAACTTAGGCTATTATCAATAGGTTTTTCTTATGTTCCTCAAAACATAGGTGGCGACTCTAAAAACAAGTTAGACATCCTAGGATAACTCACGCGCTCTAGCCAAGCCGTGGTTCCCCCGGGGTATCTACAGTGGCGACTCCGCTGGGGACGTTTGAGGGTTAAACTTGCATTCTGATCAAAATCTACATCTTTTCTGGGCATTCTGACTCCTGATGGGGGAGGCGCGCGTTTCTGGCCTCTTCAGCCTATGGCGCACGCATCCCGCATCAAGGACCAGAATCACCCGTTCTTCATGTTATTCATCTTCTTCTTCTGCTATTCTCCACTAATCATTTCTGCAGGGGTTACAATATGCACATAGGACTAGGGCAATCCCCTGAGTCCAAAATCTGACAATCTGACAGGTGTGCCCAGAAGCGCACGCCTCCCAATAGCATCGTGCCATGCGCACGCGTCTCGTATCAACACTCAGAGGCGCACGCTTCTGGGTTGGTTCCCAGAACAGAAACAGGTCTCAGAACAGAGCAATATGATGGGGGTGTGGGCACAGTTGCCTGCATCAGTGGTTATTCTGAACTTCGGACTGTTTTAATTTTATGTTCTATTTTATCAGTCACACGGGTGATTCGAAAGTTGTAATTATGTGCTTATTTGTTTTTTTATTTCTTTTGAAAAAAAAATATAAAAAAATATTTTGTCACCTGTCAGACCTCACACTACATGCACATATTCCTATGAATTGCTCACTATCGAGTCGCAAAAATCCAACCCCAAACCCGTCGAGGCCCGTCCTAGAAAGTTTCAAGCTCCACTCGACCTTGGCTCTTTCGAAGCGGTAAACCTCAGCCCGTGGCGTAGTTCATGACTACATGCCGGGGGTGACCTTTGAGCCTCATATTCAAGCCGAGCACAAGCCACACAATTCTAGTTAGGGTCTAACACTCCGTGACTCAAGTCCGTTTCCATGTACCGAGATTTCCCTAAACTAATGTCTTCAAATCATACATGCCAACTTGTTGAAACGGACGCAATAAAAATCCATCCCCAAAAGTGGTTATTTTGGACGAAAATAAAAATCCGTCCCCGCATGTATGCTTTACTACATTAATTTAGTTTAATCCCGATACATGTAGGATTCACAAACGCGATGGAATTCGATGAGTATATGGGACCGCGAGATGGTCTATATACTAGTGTGACGATTCCATTATTTTCTTAGAAACCCCAAAAGGGATCCATTCCCTCCGACTTATAAAAAAAAGAAAAGAAAAAAGAGTCTTTTCTTATGTGGTTCGAGTCGTGTGCCCAACTGTGTGTTCTAAGCCTCTTCGTGGACCGCAAGTGTTACTCAAGACTGACAAGGGCCTCTTCTGCAATCTAGGTTCAATTGGTACTTACAGAGTCTACTGGGATTCGGTAAATCGGTTAGTCCGTGAAGAGATCACTCCAACAGCTCCTACATCAACAATGGCTGGCGGCTCCAACACCAACAATACCATGACTCTCGAGTAACTCGCAACCATGGTCCTACTCCTCCAAGAGCAAGTCTCCACTCTTAATAAGGAGGCACAAAGCAAAGACGACATTTGGCAATCCTACCTCGACAGCCAAAGGGAGGCCCACGAGGCCGAGATGGAGCTAATGAAAGAAAAGCTCACTAATCTTGCCAAGGGGAAGAGCAAAAATGACGATGACGAATCCGAATGGACCGAAGGTTTGTTCAAAAGTCCTTATGTCAACACCCGCACCAAGAAAGTGGGAGAGCCAAGTTCCGAGAACAATGAGCCCAAAATGGTGGATTCTATCATGGCCTACATCGACCAAAAATTCAATGGGCTCCACATGGGGAAAGGCTCCGACACAAGCCTTTATCAATCATCCATCCTCATGAGTACTATGGCCGCTCTTCCTGATAAGTTCAAGATGCCCGACATAAGCAAATTCAAGGGCAACTCTTGTCCTATGGCTCACATTGAGACTTATATTTGGGCAATGGTTCCGAAGAAGGTCTCCCCCAAGGTGATGGCTCAATGCTTTCCTCTCACTCTCGAGGGGGCAACAAAAGATTGGTATGCTACTCTCCCGCTCACTGTCCGTCTTGATTGGGACTCCGCATGCTTGCCTTCAAGAACCAATACCAAGGCAACACCACTCACCGGCCCATAAGGAAAGAGCTAGATAACACTACTCAACGAGACCACGAGTCCTTCATCGACTTCACAAGGAGATGGAATGATAAACTCTCCGAGATTGTGGAAAGGCCAAATACCAAGGAGCAAATGGACATCTTTCTCAAATGTCTCAAAATTGATCTCCGCACCCACCTAAGTGGGGCTTGCTATGCGGATTTCTCCCAAATGTATGAGGCGGGGGTCCGAATGGACGAGTTGCTCAAGAAAGTCAAGAAAAGTGCTCCTAGCTACCACTACAAGGCCGCTTCCAACTCCACAAAAGAGGCCTCGGTCAACGCCGTCACTATCGACAAGGGGAATTACAAAAAGGTTCCTCCACCCCAAGGGAAGAAGTCTCGGAATGACCGTGTCTACACGCCTCTCCAAGGCATGACTCAAACCGAAGCTTTCGAAGTCCTCAAAGCAAAGGGTCAAGTCACACCCGTACAAGGGTACCAACCCAAGACGGTCAACCCCAATCATGCTCACCACAAATATTGTGGCTACCACCAATATAGTGGCCACACCATCGAGGAATGCTTCGTTCTCCGCAATGTCATTCAAGATCTCATAGACAAGAGATAATTTGTAGTGACTAATGGCGAACATGTCAATGTAATAGAGATAGGAGAACCCGAGGGGACCACCCATTTAATCCCAATGTTTAATGGGGGCCCCAATGTTATGAATAAACTTGACAATTCTTGTTATGTTGTGACTTACGATGAGGTAATGAGGGAAGTACTAGAGAATAGGAAAAAGAAGCAAGATGGGAACGTCAACATGCTAACTCGATCCGGTCGAGTCATATCAAGCAACCCTTACACTTCCGCACCAAGCTCCTCTTCTCAAAGGCCGCAAGCTCGCGACACTCCCGAAGATCCTCTACTTGTCCAACTCAAGAAAACTCAAGCCAACATCTCTATTTGGGACCTCATCGCATCCTCAAAGAAACACCGAGATCTTGTCATCCGCAATCTCGATGATACATCAATTTCTCCCGATACTACTCCCGAGGACCTCACGGCAATGATCGGTCATATTCATTTTGGCAACGTCATCACCTTTGCCGATATGGACCTTCCACCATTTGGTTCCGACCACAACGAGGCTATTTACCTCAAGGTACGAGCAAGGGGGAGGCCTTCTCAAGAGTCTTAGTGGACGGTGGTTCCGCACTCAACCTCATGCCTGGCAGAATCATGGGCATACTGGGGCTTAAGGATTCCGATTAGAAGCCTTCTACTCAAGTAATCCGAGGTTATGACAGCACCGCCCGTACAGTCATGGGCATGATCGAAATAGACATTGAGTTTGGGAGCATGGTCATGTCCGTTCCATTCCAAGTGCTTGACATCCCGGCCTCGTTCAACTTGATTTTGGGTCGACCATGGATTCACAGTTCTAATGCCGTCCCGTCAACTCTCCATCAATGTGTCAAGATCCGAAATGGTGATGAAATAGTGACCGTCATGGCCGAAAACGTCACTATCCACAGAAAAGGTGAGCCCGTCCACCAAGTTCAGCATGGTTTACCGGACTCCACTCTCTCCGGCGTCTCAATCAACGCCATTGACAAAGAAGGGGGAAACGGATCATGGACCCCCAGCAATCACAAAGTCCTCCGCATGATGAGGAATATGGAATACTTCCCTGGTTTAGGCCTAGGGAAATATCAACAAGGAATCCTACATCCTGTGCAAGCCCATTTGTTAAGAACACATTCGGTTTGGGGTACGAGCCTTCCAGAGAAGACTTGAAACAAGAGAAAGCGATCAAGAATGAAAAGGCCCGAGCTCGTAAAGAAGGCCGTCGTTATGAGGTCCCTAATCTAAGGCCTTACCGCAAGACGTTGAATGGCTATTTTGTCCGCCAAGGGGAAGACGTTCCATACATGATCTTTCCCGAGCCATGGGTTAACAATAAGGGTGTCAAAAAGCCCGGTCTCAAAATCTTCTCTGATTGTGAGATCCAAAAATCCGAAAGGGAACCAACTCCCATGTCGCCCCGTGAATGGTGGGGAAGGAAGGTGACTATAGAGTCCGAGACAGAAATCATCGTGGGGGAAGAACCGACAGATTTAGCCTCCATGTTCGAAGAGCTTGCCATAATGAATGAATGCCAAGTCAACGCCATCCATGACACCGTCATCATGAATGAGACTATCAGTGAGATCCCTCCAAGCTCCGAGCCGATCAAAAATTGGTATTCTACGAAAGGGCCCGTGGTATCCGAGGAATTCTTAGTCCAAGAAATGGGTTGCATACCCCGTACAGCAACAAAGGAAGAGCGGCTCACACTTACTTTCGAGTCCGAGAGTGTCTCTAATAGCCTCACCCAAGAGGATATGGAGGCCATAGCCGAGCGTGTGTTTCCTTTCTTTGCTAATGAAAAATTTGATATTTCTGAGTACCCTGAGATTGCAAATATCATAAATGATGAATTAACTAATAATGAACTTAATGAACAAGTTAATAACGATTAAAATTATGATGAAATAGACCACGAAAACACAACATACTTAAATGAACTTGCTCAACAGGTCCGTAGTCGTGGTGAAAATGGTCCAGGGGCTGACGAAGAATTGCATGTTGTTAATCTGGGTACCGACGAAGAGCCAAGAGAAACTAAGATCGGAAGCTTCTTCAAGGGGGACGACAAGACAGATTGACTGCACTACTACGGGAGTTCGTGGATGTGTTCGTATGGTCATACAAAGACATGCCGGTTTGGACAGAAAGGTAGCGGAGCACAGAATTCCGATCAGAGAAGATGCCAAGCCGGTAAAACAGAAGCTCAGAAAGATCAAGCCAGAATGGTCTCTGCAAGTCAAGGAAGAGATCGAGAAGCTCCTCAGTGTGGGTTTCATCAAGGTTATCGAGTATCCGGCATGGTTAGCCAACATCGTGACAGTCAGAAAGGCAAACGGCAAGGTTCAAGTTTGTGTGGACTTCCGGGATTTGAACAAAGCTTCCCCGAAAGAAGATTTTCCACTCCCTAACATCGACATGCTGGTCGACTCCACTGCTGCCTACGAGGTTCGCTCATTCGTGGATGGGTTCGCTGGGTACAATCAGATTCTCATGGCCGAGGAAGATCAACATAAGGCAGCCTTTACAACACCGTGGGTACCTTTTGCTACACAGTCATGCCATTTGGGTTAAGAAACGCTGGGGCTTCCTACCAAAGAGCCGTGACAGACTTGTTCCACGATATGATTCACAAGAAATCAAGGTCTATGTGGACGACATGATCATTCACTCCAAAGGGACCGATAGTCAACATTTAATTAATCTCTGCAAGTTCTTCGAAAGGCTTCGTCAACACAAGATGAGGCTCAACCCTGCAAAGTGCACGTTCGGGGTTATCCGAGGCAAAGTCCTTGGTTATATGGTCACTGAAAGGGGAATTGAAGTAGATCCCTCCAAAATCAAGGCAATCATTGACATGCCTCCTCCAAAGACGCAGAAAGAGATCAAAGGTTTCATGGGCAGACTGCAATACATCAGTCGGTTTGTGCACCAACTCACTTCCATGTGCGAGCCAATCTTCAAGCTACTCAAGAAGAATGTAGCTCTAGAATGGACCGACGCGTGCCAAGAAGCCTTCGACCAAGTGAAATATTACTTGACGTGCCCCTCCTGTTCTAGTTCCGCCGCACAAGAGAAGCCTCTTTTGCTCTATCTCACTGTCAATGATGAAGCCCTAGGGCTATGTTAGCACAAGAGCAACGAGAGTCCACAAAGGAGAATGCCATTTATTTTGTCAGTCGCCGATTCCAAGGAGGCGAAAAGAACTACTCTGTCTTAGAGAAGTCATGTGCAGCATTGGTTTGGGTTACTCAAAAGCTCAAACACTATATGGAAGCTTTTCCGATCAAGCTAGTAGCAAAGGTGGACCCGCTCCGCTACATCTTCGAGAAGCCTTTCATGTCAACAAGAATAGCCAAATGGTACTTCATGCTCCGGCTATGATATCACTTACGTCACACTAAAATCCGTCAGGGGGAAAGTGTTCAGTGACCAGCTTGTCGAATTCCCGTGTGACGAAGTGAAGGGGGAAGACGTACAGTTCCCCGACGAGCATTTAATTTGTACTGCAACCGAGGAAAATAAGTGGCAACTTTTTTTCGATGGCGCCGCCAATAAACACGGTTTTGGTATAGGAGAATTGCTTGTCGATCCAAAAGACATCTACACTCCCATTGCCATCCGTCTGGAATTCGAAGCTACCAATAACATTGCCGAGTATGAACCATGCATAGCAGGGCTCGA
The DNA here is from genome assembly GCA_026119855.1 of Campanula takesimana. Taxonomy (NCBI): domain Eukaryota; kingdom Viridiplantae; phylum Streptophyta; class Magnoliopsida; order Asterales; family Campanulaceae; genus Campanula; species Campanula takesimana. Next base: position 21,678 of record JAOWBW010000806.1, on the reverse strand, counting down.
AGCAGCTCTCGAAAGAAACGTCACGGAACTAGAAGTATTCGGCGACTCTTTGCTCCTTATCAATCAGCAATCGGGTAAAAGACCCGACCTCCAACAGCATGGTCAGCACCTTGAAGAATTGGTTGAACAATTCCAAGAGATCACTTTCAACTACCTGCCAAGGGATAAAAATCGCTTCGCCGATGCACTGGCCACCATAGCTTCATTAGTCGAAATGCCCAAAGGGAAAATGGTGAAGCCTTTCAAAATTGCCCGAAGGAACAGTCCGGCGTGCTGCATGAATATCGAGATCAGCGAGGTTCAAACAAACTCTCCGTGGTATTCGGATATCATGAATTTCCTCAAAGATGGCACTTATCCCGAGAATAGCAATAAGAAGTCTCAAGCGGCTCTGCAAAGGCTAGCCTCTCGGTACGTACTGATTGGGGACCGAGTCTATAAAAGGCACCATGATGGGATCAATCTCTTATGCGCCAATGAGGCCGAAGCTCAAGAGATAATGTGTGAAGTGCACGAAGGAGAGTGTGGACCCCACATGAATGGGTTTATGCTAGTCAAGAAGATACTCCGCATTGGTTACTATTGGAGCACTATGGAACGAGACTGTATCGAGAAAGTAAAAATGTGTGTCAAGTGCCAATTCCATGCTAATCTGTAACATGATCCACCCTCGCAACTTTACAACATGGTCACACCTTGGCCTTTCTCTTGTTGGGGGATAGACATCATCGGTAAAGTCCATCCTGCCGGAAGCAATGGGCAGTCATTCGTCCTAGTGGCCGTCGACTACTTCACAAAGTGGGTCAAAGCACAAGCCTATCGGACCCTCAACGCCAAGAAAGTGGCCGAATTTGTAAATATTAATATCATGTGCCGATACGGCGTGCCTCATGAAATCATTTCCGACAACGGCTCTCACTTTGAGAAGGAAATGGATGCACTTTTGGTAGAATACAAGATCACCAAGCACAAGTCATCTCCTTACCGTCCCCAAGCAAATGGCGCGGTTGAAGCAACAAATAAGACCATCGAGACTATCGTCAAGAAAATGGCCTCAACAGGAAGGGATTGACCCGAGAAGCTACCATTAGCATTGTGGGGCTACCGCACATCAATACGGTCAGCAACAGGAGAAACTCCTTATGCATTAGTCTATGGTTCTGAAGCCGTACTCCCAATCAAACTTGAAGTCCCATTTCTACGGGTCCTCCTCGAGAATCAAGTCAACGAGGTCGACTGGATGCAAAGTCGATATGAACAGCTAGCCTTACTCGACGAGAAAAGGCTAAGAGCACTCGAACGCACAAGGGCGTATCAGCAAAGGATGGTAAGAGCTTTCAACAAAAAGGTGAAGCCTCGAAACATCAATGTGGGAGATTTGGTCTTAAGACAACATCCTCCTAATGCCATGAATCCCCTAGGGAAATGGGGACCCCGATGGATCGGTCCGTACGATACTAAGCGGCAGTGCAGTCCGACTCATGGATTTAGATGGTGACCAGCTGCCAAAGGAGGTCAACTTCGACAAACTCAAGAGGTTCTATGCTTAATAAACAAAGGCCATAAAAAAAAAATCACTCGCTAGGTTGAAAACTCGCAAGGGCGGCCTAGGCAAAAATTAGAGCACGTGCAAAAAAGAAGCCCGCTAGATTGAAAACCCGAAAGGGCGGTCTAGGCAAAAAACAGGGTGCACAAAAAAAAAATGGTCTTTGTTTGTTTGAACTACGGAGACCTGAGCCTCCCAACTGGAGGAACGTAGGCAACCTTCGGGTGCGGTCTAAAACATATCAAAAATACCCAATTCACTTCAAATAACAAGATGCAATTTTTATTCATTCAATGAATTATTCAATCCATTACAACGGATTTATTGAGCAACAAAAGACATCAAAACATTAAATCCTAAAACAAAGTGGTCTAATTTAATTGCAATCTCTTGGGGTACAAAGAAAAATCTAATCTTTCTTAGGTTTGGGAACCCATTGCTTCTTGTTATGCCCTTTAGTCTTCTTGGATGGGGACGGAACATTCTTGGGATCGCCAAGACGGGAGAAAACGCTAGGATGGGACAGAGCTTCATCAACGGCTTTCCCTTTGCCCTTATCAAGCGGAGCCTTAGTGGGGACAACCATGGGACGCTTCCACACATGGGAGGAATTTACCTTACCTTTCTTCTTCTTGGGAAAATGACGGGGTCTATAGTCCCACACATGAACCACCGGTCTCACGGGGTCAACAACATCGTCATTGGGCCTTCCCAAACGATAAAAAACACTCGGACACTTCTCCACCATCGAGACGGACCCCACAGCTGGAACGGCGTTCACCATTGGAACAGACTTCTCACCCTCGGGGACGGAAACCTTGACTTCAAAAGAGAAAGTCTTTGGGGCCATTATGACAAGAATTTTGTGGTTTAGGAGGAGAAAGTGTTTGCAGAAGAATGCTGTGTGACCATTCTGATCGAAAATGGTTTGAATTTATAGCCGTTGGAGTGCCCTGCTCAGAAAAGAAAGGGCCTGGAATTCAGCAAGCCAGAAGCGCGCGCCTCCGATAAGCGACTCCAGATACGCGCGCCTCCCGCTACCAAAACCGGACGCGCGCGCGTTTGACAGCAGACAGAAACAGAACATGCCCTTGTCAGTTCAAGAAAGAAGCCCAGGCACGTTCAAACGCCTTCAACCTGCAAGAAATCAGATCCCAGCACAGAAAAAAGAGTTCAAGCAACCATGATGAACACATTTGGGCACACATTTGTTTGTAAAGAGTCGACATTTAGGAACGAGTCTAGACAGATAACTAAAAAGCGTAGTAAGTAGCTAGGATTGTAAATACATGCTAAATGTTTATTACAGGTAAATAAAAATGTTTTCAATCTCTCGTCCTCCCCAAAAGCTACTCAGAATCATCATCATCGGCAGCACCGTGCCCACCCCCACTGCCGCTCTCAGTCTCCTCGTCATCATCATCATAATCAGTAGCAGATTCTTCCTCCTCAGATGTCTCAACCACAACATCATGCCGGGTCCTCTTGGTAGCTCTCCCTGATAAACTAGCGCCACCCCGGCTCTGGCTACCTCCTCGGCTCAGACTCCTACTATGGCTACCTCCGCGGCTCAGACTCCTGCTCAGTGACTACCTCGCCGAAGAGACAGCCTCATCAATGTCCAGTGCAGCATCCCTGTAGCCTCGTCCCATGCCCCGAGCACCTCGGGCAGCTCCTCTCGCAGCACCAGAGACAGCACCAGCAGCCTCTCTAGTCATGTCGGCAATATGCCTGCACAGCTCTAGTACTTTCTCCTCTAGTTGATGCAGTCTCCTTCTCATCCCCTTGTTCTGTCTGCCCAAGTGCCTATAAGCAGCTACCGGTACCTGTTACAACGGGGGGCAGAAAAGAAAATTGCATCAGGGACAGAAAAACAAGACTGGAACTGAGAAATGCAAAGATGGTCAGAAAAACATACCACAGCAGCCTGAGCAGGAGGCTCTCTCTCTGGTGACATGTCCTCGGGAATAATCTCCCTCTGCTCCTCAAAGACCCCGAAGTTTGAATAAGTGTAGTAGGGAGGAGGCAAAGGAGGATCAAAGCAATACCCGGCACCGATAGTATAAAACCGAGCGGAAGTCGTAGGAGCAGCCTGTGATCTCCTCGTATCAGTAAACATGAAGCCTTGCATCAAGTTGTTCTCCCTGAAGAGGCCATAATCCTGATCCAAGTGAATGTGAGGGACGGCATCAATCCCTGCCATGTATGCCGCGCGATCGGCCTCTGAAAGTGACCTCCAATTACGAGGGCAGAAAGGAGGAACGTCTGGAACTGCAGGACGTGGGGGGGTGTAAAAGTCTGTCACCTGGATACCATGCTGCCAGAACACTCTGTCTCCCAAATACAGAGCCATGCACTCACCCGAACTCATCAAAAGCCGAGAACGGGTAGGAATAAGAGTATGCTCAAACCAGTGCTGAACTGATCTCCACGGATACAAAGAGAAGGCAACAGACTCAGACCTCAAGGTGTCCAAATGCCATCGGGCCGAAGTAAGACTAATGGGGTTCGTACCAGTCTTCACATTCCTCTTCTTTTACGCCCACCGTGCGCAGTCCGGATACTGGGGCTGGCCTTCCTTATCAATCTTGAAATCCCTCAGATTCAGGATAGCAAAGGCCCAGAGCTGTAGACAAGAGGCAGAAGCAAAGTTAATGACAGTCAACGAAAAAGGCAGTTATGACCAAGGCAAGGAGAATATAAAAGGGACAGTAAGTGGTATACCTCCCACAGCAAGCTGAAGCCCGTAACCGAGCTAGTGGTCGAGCGGCTGGTCAAATCCATGCCGTGATAACAAGCAGCTAAGCCCGCTACGTCCCAGTTATACTGGCCAATCTGGTCCAGATCCACTAACAAGTCGAGCAGAGCCAAAGAGGCCGAAGATCCCCCGTTGGCTAAGAAAGTATGGGATAACAGGTACCAAATAAAGCAACGGGCCACAACATCGACCCGATCAGTAGTAACACCTCAAACCTCAGCCATTAAGATGCCGAAATAGGCCCGGATTAGCCCCCATATCACTCGAAAATTCTTTACCTCGAACCGGCAGTCAACCAAAGCCAGTAACTCGTCCGGAGTCCGAACAGCCCCTCTCAAACCAAAAGGGACAGGCATCCCTATGAACGGCAAGCCCGTCAAAGCTGTGAAATCGGTAGGCGTCATAGTCACCTCGCCCATGGGTAAATGGAAGGTATGGGTGGTGTCCCACCATCTTTCCCTCAATGCCTGGACCACATCGGGGTCATTCTTCAAAGCTGGGAGGTTGGTGACAAAAAGACCAAAATGAGTCCCTGTAACTCGGGCCCGAACATTCTCAGGCAACCTCTTCCATATAGAGATGGGCCCATGAGCCCCACCACGAATCTCTGTCAGACGGGTCCACTCCTGAAAGGAAAGAAGGAACAACGAAAATTTCATCAGCATGACTCATAGAAAACGAATGAATTCGACACAAAGATTTCAATGGCAGGGCAATGTGCAAGCAAGTGTGTGAACATGAAAATGGGCGCCCCAACATGTTTCTTACAACAAATCATCCGCAACAAACAACATGCAAGGAATGATCAATAAAGCTGCTGCAACAATATTTTCGGGTAAAAAAAATGGAACTTCATGAAATCCGAAATCGACAAGAAAGGTGAGGCATTCTTACCAAACCCGAAGTCACGAAATGAGAAATGTGGGTATGAGGCCGGAAGGTAAGCAAGCTCGGGTCCATAGCTTCAACCTCAATTTCGGGCTCCTCGCCCTGTGGCATCTCGAACGGAGGAGATTGTCGACGATCCGACATCGTTTCTGTGATGGAATTGATCCTAGAGCAGCAAGAAAGTGTTTTGGGGTGATTTCTCCGCGAAAATTTGGTTTGGAATTTGGAGGTTCTTCAAAATTTTGAAAACTCGCCGAAAACAGTAAACCGTCTGTTTAAATATGCTGAACTTATGCGCCAGGCGCGCCCCCCCGACATACTCATCCGAGGCGCGTGCATCCCACAACGATGTCCAGACGCGCGCTCTTCCCATCATCAGGCAGGTTCAAAAGCAGTCTCCCATGCAAGAATCCATGCACAGCATCAATGTTTCCCCACGAATTCCGAACTCCCTAAGTTCTGTCACGGGTGCCATACCTCCCTCAAGAGTCAATCTCAACATTTCATCCCCAGTAGGAACATTCTTCTAGTCGCGGTCAACTGTGCCCGCACCCCACAAGTCAAAAAGTCAAGTGTGACTCCAAGTGGCACGCGACTTCAAAGCAATATTTCATCAACGAATTTCACTAACGGATTCGTCTTCAAAGGTTCACTAACGGCCTCTCCAAAGGTTCACCAACGGCCTCTACAAAGGTTCACTAACGGCCTCATTCAAGGGTTCACTAACGGCCTCATCAACGGATTTCACTAACGGATTCCTCTTCAAAGGTTCACTAACGGCCTCTCCAAAGGTTCACCAACGGCCTCTATAAAGGTTCACTAACGGCCTCATTCAAGGGTTCACTAACGGCCTCATCAACGGATTTTACCAACGGATTCGTCCTCAAAGGTTCGCTAATGGCCTTCTCAAAGGTTCACTAACGGCCTCTTCAAAGGTTCGCTAACGGCCTCTTCAAAGGTTCACTGACGGCCTCTTCAAAGGTTCACTAACGGCCTCTCCAAAGGTTCACCAACGTCCTCTACAAAGGTTCACTAACGGCCTCTTCAAAGGTTCACAAACGGCCTCTCTAAAGGTTTACCAACGGCCTCTACAAAGGTTCACTAACGGTCTCCTCAAAGGTTCACTAACGGCCTCTCCAAAGGTTCACCAACGGCCTCTACAAAGGTTCACTAACGGCCTCTTCAGAGGTTCACAAACGGCCTCTCCAAAGGTTCACCAACGGCCTCTACAAAGGTTCACTAACGGTCTCCTCAAAGGTTCACTAATGGCCTCTTCAAAGGTTCACTAACAGCCTCTCCAAAGGTTCACTAACGGCCTCGTTCAAAGGTTCACTAACGGCCTTATTCAACATATTCAGCCGGCAGGTTCACCTAACGGATCATGCCACCCCCTCTATCAATAAAAGCCGCTCACACAGGGGGCGCACCACTATCTCTCGCAATTTCAAATTCCTGCTTTCATCGAGTCTTTGCTTTTTCTTGGTGATGTCCTCGGCGGGTGTTTTTAACTTTCGTCGACGCGTTTTGCTTTGCAATCCACGTCGCCGAGGGGCTCTGTAGACACCCAACCTTGAACCGCTCACCCCGATTGCACATTTGATCTTTCGTTTCTCCCTATTTTTAGTGTTTCTCGTTAGTTTCTGTCACTTCTGTTAAGTTCCTGACTGACTTCGTTAAGTCCAGGGACTAAACTGAATAACAGGGCTGACTTTCTAGTCCATTCTGTCAAAATCGCCTTCTTTGAGTCGTGCGCCTCCGACTGGAGGATCCAGACGCGCGCGCCTCCCGCCCCCAAAGCAGGAAGCGCGCGCCTCTGGGCGTCGGTTACAGATTTCTGGCTAGGATTCTCTCCCTTGCTCAATTTACAGGATTTTGCCCGGGAAAGATTTCTTGGTGACTGAGTTTTGGCACCAAAAACATCTCTCTTTCACCTATAATAAACCCCCTTTACCTCCATTTTCAAGGACCTTGGGCTCTCAATCTTACATTCTCAATAAGACACTAAAATTTCACACCTACAAAGCATTTCCAAAGGATTTTTCTAAAGAATTCATCAAGAAGTGTTTGAAGTCTCTTGAAGTCTAGGTAAAGTTATTTCTTTCCTCTTCTTAACTTCATCTCTTTTCTCTTTCTTTTTGTTTTAACAAAGTGCAATCACCCAAATCATTTTGGGACATGACTCTAATGATCACCTCATCTCATTGAGGTCGGTTAAAGAGTTATCTCCTACATTCCAAACTCTATTTTAAAACCCCTTTTTATGATTTAAAGAAGAAGAAGAAGAACGTTTATCATTCATGTAGATTTTGATCAAGCGAGACCAACTTTAGTTGGGCGAGATTGGTGTTTCGGTACTTCCCATCTCGTAACCTAACCCCCGAACCTCAAAACAAAGAATCTCTGTTTTCGTAATCAAACTTAGGCTATTATCAATAGGTTTTTCTTATGTTCCTCAAAACATAGGTGGCGACTCTAAAAACAAGTTAGACATCCTAGGATAACTCACGCGCTCTAGCCAAGCCGTGGTTCCCCCGGGGTATCTACACCATGGTACTCCAATAATAACCCATGTGGAATATCTTCTTGGTCAACATAAACCCGTTCATGTGGGGCCCACATTCACCTTCGTGGATCTCATGCATTATTTCTTGAGCTTCGGTCTCATTTGCGCATAGGAGATTGATCCCTTCGTGGTGCCTTTTGTAGACTCGGTCTCCGATTAGTACATATCGAGAGGCTAGTCTTTGCAATGCCATCTGGGATATCTTATTGCTATCCTCGGGATACGTGCCATTCTTTAGGAAATTCATGATATCTGAATACCACGGGGAGCTTGCCTGGACCTCATTGACCTCGATACTCATGCAGTATGCCGGACTGTTTCTTCAGGAAATTTTAAAGGGCTTCACCATTTTACCCTCGGGCATTTCGACCAGTGAAGTGATGGTGGCTAGTGCATCAGCAAAACGGTTCTTATCCCTTGGCAGGTAGTTGAAGGTGATTTTTTGAAACTGTTCAACCAACTCCTCGAGATGTTGACCATACCGTTGCAGAGTCGAGTCTTGAATCTTCCGCTTTCTAGATGTCTGATTGATGATGAGTAAAGAATCACCAAATACTTCTAAGCTCGTGACATTTTTCTCGAGGGCCACTTCGAGCCCCGCTATGCATGCTTCGTACTCGGCGATGTTATTGGTGGCTTCAAATTCGAGGCGGATAGCGATTGGAGTATACATGTCCTTTGGATCGACAAGTAACATCCCTATGCCATATCCATGCTTATTGGTCGCGCCATCGAAAAAAAGTTGCCACTTATCTTCCTCTGTTGTAGCGCAAATTAAATGCTCGTCTGGGAACTGTACGTCTTCCCCCTTCACTTCGTCACACGGAAATTCAGTAAGCTGATCACTGAACACTTTCCCCCTGATGGATTTGAGTGTGACGTAAGTGATATCGTAGCCGGCGAGCATCAAATACCATTTGGCTATTCTTGTTGACATGAAAGGTTTCTCGAAGATGTAGCGGAGCGGGTCCACTTTTGCTACCAACTTGATTGGGAAGGCCTCCATGTAGTGCTTGAATTTTTAGGTAACCCAAACCAATGCCGCACAAGACTTTTCTAAGACAGAGTAGTTCTTCTCAGCTCCTTGAAACCGGTGGCTGACAAAGTAGATAGCATTTTCTTTTGTGGAGTCTCGCTGTTCTTGTGCTAACATAGCCCCTAGGGCTTCATCATTGACAGTGAGATAGAGCAAGAGAGGCTTCTCCTTGTGCGGTGGAACCAAAACTGGAGGTCATGTCAAGTAATGCTTTACTTGGTCGAAGGCTTCTTAGCAAGCATCGGTCCATTCTAGAGCCACATTCTTCTGAGCAGCTTGAAAATCGGTTCACACATAGAAGTGAGTTGGTGCACAAACCGACTGATGTATTGAAGTCTGCCCATGAAACCTTTGATTTCTTTCTGCGTCTTTGGAGGAGGCATGTCAATGATTGCCTTGATCTTGGAGGGATCGGCTTCAATTCCCCTCTCAGTGACCATGTAACCGAGAACCTTTCCTCTGATGACCCCAAAAGTGCACTTTGCGGGGTTGAGTCTCATGTTGTGTTGTCAGAGTCGTTCAAAGAACTTGTGAAGATCGATCAAATGTTGATCGTTGGTTCCCTTCGAATGGATGATCATGTCTTCTACATAGACCTCGATCTCTTTGTGAATCATGTCATGGAATAGATCCGTAACAGCCCTTTGGTATGTAGCCCCAGTGTTCCTTAGCCCGAACGGCATGACTGTGTAGCAGAAAGTTCCCCATGGTGTTGTGAAAGCTGTCTTGTGTTGGTCCTCCTCGGACATGAGAATCTGATTGTAACCAGCAAAACCGTCCACAAACGAGCGGACTTCATAGTTGGCAGTCGAATCGATGAGCATGTCGATGTTTGGTAGTGGAAAATCATCTTTCAGGGAAGCTTTGTTCAAATCCCGGAAGTCCACACAAACTCGAACCTTGCCGTTTGCCTATCTGACTGTCACAATGTTGGCTAACAAATTCGGATACTCAATGACTTTGATGAAACCCACACTGAGGAGCTTTTCAATCTCTTCTTTGACTTGTAGGGACCATTCTGGCTTGATCTTTCTGAGTTTCTGCTTTACTGGCTTGGCGTCCTCTCTGATCAAAATTCTGTGCTCTGCGACCTTTCTGTCCAAACCCCGCATGTCTTTGTACGACCATGCGAATACATCCACAAATTCTTTGAGCAGTGCAGTCAATCTGTCTCTGTCTTCCCCCTTGAAGAAGCTGCCTATCTTCGTTTCTTTCGGCTCTTCGTCGGTACCCAGATTAACAACATGCAATTTTGGATATTATGCCCTAGGCCCTTGAGAAAGGCCTATGCGTTATATCATAGCTTCATTGTTATAGAGATAATAAACCTGATTATTATATCTTTTGCATGTTTATTATAATGATCATTGTCCCTAGCACTTATGAAGGGCTAGCATGAGTTTAATGGATAATCATATGATGGTTATAGCGCATAGGATGCGGATTAAACTTGTGGGTACATGTTGGAAAACAAGTACTGGATAGACCCGTTATGAGATTTATGTCATGGTCAAATGTCATAATTAAATCTCATAATAGTTATATCATTTATCCTTAGACCTGAGATTATCATAGTCTTCCATATGATGAACATTATGTTTGACGTACTCAAACGCTACCCCTAACCGGGTGGTTATAAAGGCTACGATTGGCATAATCGGATTCTTGTAGGGAAAAATGATAAGTCAAGATGGGATTTGTCCCTCTCTCAAGAGAGATATCTGCTTGGCCACTCGATGAGTGAGATTGATAATAGTTTATGGCCGTACCCAAATGAATTGAAGCGTTCAATGTTATTTGCTCATATCAATCTACTCGGGATCGAGAAAGCATTTGACAACATAAGTTGACGTGGACCATGACTTATGTCCAATATGATATCGCGTGACAAAGGGATTATGATATGTTCTATAAGGTAACTTTGGGCTTTCAAAGTTATACTATTTGGGTAGTCATAATGGCTTGCTAGAGTCCGCTTATGATTTACGAGGTCTTCGGACTCGTTGCCAACATAGTATAATTCTATTGGGTCACACACGCAGAACGGATCTTACTTGGCACGAAAAACGAGAAAACTGGGAAGTGGAAAAACCAGCCGTACGGATAGTTTGGACTAGCCGTACGGATAGTTTGTCCGCTGACGAGTTTTTGTCAGATTTCTTTCTGGGAAAGGAATCCTTTAACCTAATGGTATTAGGTTTCTCCCAGTTTATATTCTGTGTTCTCTTCAGCCGGAAACTAAGCCTTAGACATTGATTTTGGAAATCAACAAGAGTTTCTTGGAGAGAGAAAAACACATATTATACTAAGGTTATTAGGGTTTGATTTTTGTTCATCATCAAACCATAGTAATCAAAGGGAGATTGAAGAATGGTTCTTCAATCATGTTTTTCAAGCCTAAGGATCTAGCAGTCAAATCAAGAAGCGTTCTTGAGTCCTTTTGATGTGTGGATGCCGATAGAGGGTGTTTCCTTTAGCACCTTAAAGTCCGTGTTCATGGATTCGATCTTCAAGGGTATGTTTCTTTCATCTTGTATTTAATTTAATCAACATGCATGGATCCGGGCTCTTGGGTGTTTGATTTTATCTGTTTATTCCACTGCGCATGATGCATCAAAACCCAACAGTGGTATCAGAGCCCCGTTCATTGTTGATTATTTTAGTATATCATGTTGAAATTGTTTAATTCGATTATATGATATCTACATGATAATAAGATGAATGCGTGATTTGAGTTTTATATATGAGATATAAAGGTTTATGAGCATGACATGGGGATTATGTGATTATTATATTGATTTTATCTTTATGAATAATTGCATGTTGGGATTATCAATAAATAATTGGATTATGTGTATTGATAATTTAGATCTAATTTATATATATATAATAAATTGTTTATTCATGATATTGATTAGATCTAATTAAATTCGTAATCTGTAAATTCATGTTTCTGTAATCTGATTATGTACAAACATGATATTGGATTTGGTCGAATTTCTAAAATTCTGAAAAACCTGGAAATCTGGGATCCTACCAATGGATCCGTACGGATGGTTTGGGTGATGCCAAACTAATCCGTACGGCTAATTTGGAAATTCTCATATTTGATTTTGTTTTCTGGTGTTCAGATTATTCTATAAATTGTTTACAGAATTCGAATCTGAAAACTGGAAACTGCTTTCACACGGCTGGTTTTCGAAACCGTGTTTCCTGAAATAGTTTTCGGTCGAAGAATTCAAAAGGAATTGCAGAAATCAGAGTTCTAAAGAGTTTAGAACTGCTGTAATCTGTGAGATTAAGAGACAATGAAAGATCTTGAAACAAGTATCCAATCTATACGGGAATGTGGATGCCTTTTGGCTTAGTTTCGACCGTATAGAGAAGTTGCTTGGTTTCTTGATCTTAGCACGGAAATGTGGATGCCTTTTGGCTTAGTTTCGGCCGTGTGGTTTGTGCTTTCAATTTCAAGATGCTCTGCGGATACAGTTTCAGAATTCTGAAGAGTTCAGAGTTTATGTGACCTGTATGAAAGAGCTGTACGGATAAATCTGGATGCTTCCAGAAACATCCGTACGGATGGTTTGGGCATTACTGATTCTGATCTGTTTCAGACGGCAGGTTTTGGAAACCGTGTTTCCTGAAACAGATTTTAGTTCATAAGTCCAGACAGTTACTGAGATCATAATCTTAAAGGAGTTTAAGGTTAGTGTAATCTCAAAGTTTCAGAATTTATCCCTATACAAAGTGCAAATAGTTTGCAGAGAAAGAAACTATATTTGTATTAATTCATTGCATGGACCAATGGCAGGCTTACGCCTTGCTTCTGGGAATGCGAATGAAATATCCAATCTGTAAATCGTTTACAGATAATTAGATTCCGTCCCCACAATGTTGCTTCATAATAGAATCACAGGATTTTGCTTCTGTTAATTAATTTGATTAGTTAACCTTGATTATGCAAAGACTATATTATATTATGACATAATTAAATATATGATGCATATCTCTAAGAAAATAAACCTTCTTAAAACTTAAGTCATGTGCCAATCCATTATTAAAAACTTGTGAGTACACCGGGTATTTTTATGTGGGCTCTGCCAAAGCGAGGTGCATTAATTCTATCAGTGTATGAGCAAGATGAGGAATGAGAGTTTCCTATACGTTTAACGTGGTTTGACTTAATTAGACTATCAAAAGACAAAGTTTTGGGCCTAAGGCACAAGATGAGATTAAAACATGTCTGACATAAGATGTCTAACAAATCTCATAAAGGATCTAAGAATCATATATGATATGATTGACAAAGAGTTGTCTACCTAATTAATTTAATTTTGAGCAGTATCGTCAAAGCGGACTTGAAATTAAATTAAAGTTGGATCTTAGCCTACTTAAATTATATTATACAATTGTTGTATTTGAAGGTGTATAATTTAGTAGGAGTATTTATGAAATACATTAAATGTCTCTAAATGATAATGGTATGAAATATATGTGTATATTTATTTTCATATTTCGTAGAATGTCTTAAACTATAATCATGTATAATTACTGCGATTGACCCCACTTAAAGAGAATAAGATTAACTTCCTTGACCTAGTCATGAGCTTAAGAATTGTTCTAAAGCAAGAACGGAAGTTATGAATTCTTAATAAATCCTATTTCTGAGAAAACTAATGCCTTAAAGGTGGACAAAGACATTGATTAGAAACATGTGGATGATTCTATAGATGTCGATCGTCCTACGACTTGCTATCATGTGTTTGGAACTTTAGAAGTATCTAAAACATATGAATGCTTATGTGATAAGCAATCACGTAGGAAGCGTTCCTACAAGCAAGAAAGGCAAGAAGAGTTTGAGTTTGACTAGAGCCTAACATTCATGCGATGACTGAAAGGTATACTAATAAGTTCTCGTGTTTCGAACATGGAGAGACATATTAATTACCTTAGATGGCTCAGTAATCAAGTTAGTTTGGAACTAACAACGGATTTGATATTGATTCATGAGCGACATTTTATGTTTAAAATGCTATGTCTTACTATCAAATGGAAACCCTCTCAAACTCTAAAGGTTAATAAGGACATGGATTTAAGATAAAGGGAAGACAAAAGTTGTCAAGCTTAAAGGAAATATTTGTGGCTAAAACCTAAAATCCAAAGAATGTAATTTGTACATTGGCAATAAGATTGACCATTGGTGAAATTACAATTTGAATTAAAAGATCAAAAGGAAAGTGTTCTCTTCAGCCGGAAACTAAGCCTTAGACATTGATTTTGGAAATCAACAAGAGTTTCTTGGAGAGAGAAAAACATATATTATACTAAGGTTATTAGGGTTTGATTTTTGTTCATCATCAAACCATAGTAATTAAAGGGAGATTGAATAATGGTTCTTCAATCATGGTTTTCAAGCCTAAGGATCTAGAAGTCAAATCAAGAAACGTTCTTGAGTCCGTTCGATGTGTGGATACCGATAGAGGGTGTTTCCTTTAGCACCTTAAAGTCCGTGTTCATGGATTCGATCTTCAAGGGTATGTTTCTTTCATCTTGTATTTAATTTAATCAACATGCACGGATCCGAGCTCTTGGGTGATTGATTTTATCTGTTTATTCCGCTGCACATGATGCATCAAAACCCAACAGCAATTCCTCATCAGCCCCTGGACCATTTTCACCACGACAACGAACATGTTGAGCTAGTTCATTTAGGTATGTTATGTTTTCGTGGTCTATTTCATCATAATTTGAATCGTTATTAACATGTTCATTAAGTTCGTTATTAGTTAATTCATCATTTATGATGTTTGCACTCTTGGGGTACTCAGAAATATCAAATTTTTCATTAGCAAAGAAAGGAAACACACGCTCGGCTTTGGCCTCCATATCCTCTTGGGTGAGGGTATTAGAAACAATCTCGGACTCGAAAGTAAGTGTGAGCCGCTCTTCCTTTGTTGCTGTACGGGGTATGCAACCCATTTCTCAGACTAAAAATTCCTCGGATACCATGGGCCCCTTCGTAGAATACCAGTTGTTGATTGGCTCGGAGCTTGGCTGGATCTTGCTGATAGATGGACTCTCCATTTCTGTGTTGTCGGAGATGGCGTTGACTTGACAATCGTCCATGATGGCAAATTCTTCGATCATGGAGGCTAGATCGGATAGTTCTTCCCCCACGGTAATCTCTACCTCGGACTCTATAGTCACTTTCTTGCCCCACTGCTCTCGGGGTGACATTGGAATAGGCTCCCTTTCTCGCGTCGGAATTTCGCAATCAGTGAAGATCTCGAGACCGGGCTTTCTGATGCCCTTGTTGTTAACCCATGGCTCGGGAAAGATCATGTACGGAACATCTTCCCATTGGCGAACAAAATAACCGTTCAGTGTGTTGCGGTAAGGTCTCAAGTTGGGGATTCCATATTGTCGACCTTCTTTGCGAGCTCGGGTCTTTATATTCTTGACTGCTTGCTCGTATTTTAAGTCATCCTCGGTAGGCTCGTATCCCAAACCAAGCTTGTTTCTGACAAAAGGAACCTTTACGGGGTGCAATATTCCTTGTTGATGCTTCCCTAGGCCTAGACTGGGAAAGTGATTCATGTTCCTCATCATACGGAGGATTTTAGGATTACCGAGGGTCCATTGCCCATTTCCCCTCTCTTTGTCGATGGCGTTGACGCCGGAGAGAGTGGAATCTTCTATCCCGTGTTGAACTTGGTGAACGGGTTGTCCCCTATTTCTGTGGATGGTGAAATTCTCGGCCATGACGGTGACTATCTCGTCCCCATTCTGATCTTGACACACTGATGGAGAGTGGAAGGGACAGCATTGGAACTGTGGATCCATGGTCGGCCCAAAAGTAAGTTGAACGAAGCTGGGACATTAAGTACTTGGAATGGGACGGACATGATCATGCTTCCAAATTCGATATCGACTTCTAGCATTCCCATGACTGTACGGGCAGTGCTGTCGTACCCTCTAATGACTTGGGTAGAAGGTTGTAAATCGGAGCTTTTGAGCCCCAGTATGCCCATGACTCGGCTAGGAATTAAGTTGAGTGCGGAACCACCGTTCTACTAAAACTCTTGAAATGGGTCTCCCCATTGCCTTTACTTTGAGGTAGATGGCTTCATTGTGATCGGACCCAAATGGCGGGAGGTCCATGTCGGCAAAAGTGATGACATTGCCGAAGTGAATGTGACCTATCATGCTGTGAGGTCTTCGGGAGTTGTGTCGGGAGAGACTGATGTGTCATCCAAGTTCTTAATGATGAGGTCTCGGTGCTTCTTTGATGATGCAATAAGGTCCCAGATGGATATGTTGGCTTGTGTCTTTTTAGTTGTGTTAACAAAGGATCTTCGGGTATGTCGCGTTCTTGCGATCTTGGAGAAGAGGTGTTGGTTACTGTATTTATGGGAACCGAGGCGGTCGCTATTACCCGGCCACTGCGGCTGAGCACATTCATGGACCCTTGTAGCTTCTTCTTCCTATTCTCTAAGACTTCCCTCATAATCTCATCATAAGTCACAACATAACAAGAATTATCAAGTTTATTCATGCCATCGGAGCCCTCATTCACAATTGGGATCAAATGAGTGGTTCCTTCAAACTCTCCTACCTCTACTACATTGACACCACCCTCATTAGGGATTATGAATTCCTTCTTGTCTATAAGGTCTTGGATGGTGTTGCGGATGGAGAATCAATCCTCGGTGAGGTGGCGGTGCATTGATGGTAGTCACACCACTTGTGGTGGGCATAGTTGGGACGGAGCGGTTGTGGTTGCTTATACCCTTGAAGAGGAGTGATTTGTCCCTTGGCCTTTAGAGCTTCATAGGCCTCAGTGATGGTCATTCCATTGATAGGAGTGTAGACGCGGTCGTTTTGGAACCGCTTGCCTTGTGGTGGAGGGACCTTCTTGTAATTCCCCTTGTCGGTAGTAACGGCATTGACAGAAGCTCTTTGTTTGAATTAGAGGCGGCCTTGTAACGGTAAGTAAGAGTGGCGAGTGGCTTTCTTAATCTCCTTGAGCAAGTAATCCATGCGTACCCCCGCCTCATACATTTGGGAGAAGTCGAAGTAGCAAGCCCCACTTAGGTGGGTGCGGAGATCAATCTTGAGACACTTGAGGAAAATGTCCATTTGCTCTTTTGTGTTTGGCCTCTCAACAATTTCAGAGAGCTTGTCATTCCATCTCTTTGTGAAGTCAATGAAGGACTCGTTGTCTCTTTGAGTAGTGTTCTCGAGCTCTTTCCTTGTGGGCCGGTGAGTGGTGTTGCCTTGATATTGATTTTGAAGGCAAGCATAGCGGCGTCCCAATCAAGACAGACAGTGAGCGGGAGAGAGTTGCATACCAATCTTTTGCCGCCCCCTCGAGGGTGAGAGGAGAGCATTGAGCCATTACTTTTGGGGAGACCTTCTTCAGAACCATAGCCCAAATGTAAGTCTCGATGTGAGCCATGGGGCATGAGTTGCCCTTAAACTTGCTAATGTCGGGCATCTTGAACTTGTCGGGGAGAGAGGTCATCGTGCTCATAAGAATGGATGACTGATAAAGGCTTGTGTTGGAGCCTTTTACCATGTTGAGGCCGTCAAATTTTTGATCAATGTAGGCCATGATGGAGTCGACCATTTTGTGGTCGTTGTTGTTGGTGCTTGGTTCCCCCACTTTTTGGTACGGGCACTAACATATGGGCTTTCAAACAAGCCTTGGGTCCACTCGGATTCCTCATTGTCATTAACCCCTTATTCTTGGAGAGCTTGAGAAGCTTGGCTTTCAATTGGTCGACCTCGGCCTCGTGGGCCTCCCTTTGACTGTCGACATGAGCTTTCCACAAGGCTTCTTTGGTTTGAGCCTCGTTGTTGAGAGTGGTGACTTGTTGTTGAAGAGTTTGGACCATGGCAGAGAGTTGCTCGAGAGTCATGGTGTTGTTGGTGCTGGAGGTCGCTGGCCATTGATGATGCAGAAGAAGCTGTTGGAGTGATCGGTTCACGGACAAGCCTGTTGGATGAATCCCTGTAGACGCGGAGAGTACCAATCGGACCAATAATTGGAGAAGTAGCCTTGTCAGTCTCGGTTCACACTTTCGGTCCATGAAGAGGTTGAGAACACACAGTTGGGCACACGACTCGAACCACATAAGAAAAAGACTTTTTTTTTTTTTATAAGTCGGAGGGAATGGGTCCCTTTTGGGGTTTCTAAGAAGATAATGGAATCGTCACACTAGTATATAGACCATCTCGCGGTCCCATATACTCATCGGATTCCATCACGTTTGTGAATCCTACATGTATCGGGATTAAACTAAATTAATGTAGTAAAGCATACATGCGGGGACGGATTTTTATTTTCATCCAAAATAACAACTTTTGGGGACGGATTTTTATTGCGTCCGTTTCAACAAGTTGGCATGTATGATTTGAAAACATTAGTTTAGGGAAATCTCGGTACATGAAACCGACTTAGTCACGGAGTGTTAGACCCTAACTAGAATTGTGTGGTTTGTGCTCGGCTAAAGAGAGGCTTAAAGGTCACCCCCGGCATGTAGTCATGAACTACGCCACGGTCTGAGGTTTACCGCTTCGAAAGAGTCAAGGTCGAGTGGAGCTTGAAACTTTCTAGGACGGGCCTCGACGGGTTTGGGGTTGGACTTGTGCGACTCGATAGTGAGCTATTCATAGGAGTAATGTGCATGTAGTGTGAGGTCTATCACGTGACAAAAATTTTTTATTTTTATTTTTTTGAAAAGAAAAGATAAAAAAAACACATAGGCACGTAAATTACAACTCCCGAATCACGCGTGTGACCGGTAAATAAACATAAAATTAAAACAGTCTAGGGTCCAATTCTGTTCTGATGCAGGCAACTGTGCCCACACCCCACTGTTCTGTTCAGTCCCTGAAACCTGTTCTTGTCCTGGAAATTGGCCCAGAAGCGCGCGCCTCAGGTTGGTGTTGTGGAAAGCACGCGCCTGGCGCATTGTATATGGGAGGCGCCCGCTTCTGGGCTGACCTGTCAGATTGTCAGAAACTTATGGACTTAGGGGATTGCCCTAGTCCTGATTGTGTGATGAAACCCTGTAATGTTTGTTAGCATGAAATAATAGGAAGAAATAGGAAGAACACATGGAAGGTGGGCGATTCTGGAATTTGATGTGGGACGCGCGCGCTTTGGACAATGAAGCTCTGAGGCGCGCGCTTCCCATATCAATTTCCAGAATGCCCAGCAAAGTGAATTATGAACAGAAACACAAGTTTAACCCTCAAGCAGTCCCCAGCGGAGTCGCCAATGTAGATACCCCGGGGAACCGCGGCTTGGCTAGAGCGCGCGAATTACCCTAGGATGTCCACTTGATTTTAAGAGTCGCCACCCACGTTTTTGAGGAACGTAAGAAACCTAATGTTTATGAGCCTAAGTTTGATTTACGAAAACAGAGATTCTTTGGGATGAGGGGTTCGAGTGTTAGGTTACGAAATGGGAAGTTGTAGATACCCCGGGAAACCGCAACTTGGCTAGAGCGGTGAATTATCCTAGGATGTCTAACTTGTTTTAGATTGTTTTAGAGTCGACACCTATGTTTTTAAAGGAACATAAGAAAAACCTAGAAATAGCCTAATTTATGTACAAAACCAGAGATTCGGGAGAGAAGGGTTCGGGGGTTAGGTGACGGAGTGGGAAGTACTTAAACACCCACTCCGCCACGCTTACGCGGGTCTTGCTACTTTTGGTGTTCTAATGAAAAAATTTCCTTCAATTTAATTAAATAGAAACGTGCTAACAATTGTAATGAAAAGAAAAGGAAAATAAAGGGGAAATAAAATAGAATTGTTTTATTTATTTAATGATGAAGATTACATGTAACAAATAATGTTAAAGAATTACATTAAGAGATGAAGAGAAATTAACATGGTGAATTAAAGTTAAGATTAAAATGTAGGGAGATAACCTTAACTAGCTTCAATAGGTGAAGTAGTCATGTTGGTCATGTCTCATTAATGGGGATTGCATACATCAAGAAGAAGAAAATAAAGGAGGAAAATGGAGTTGTACCTTGAGAAAGAGGACTTGAAACCTTGACTTGAAAGTGTTGTTGTTGTAATGAAATTGTTGTAGAACAATTTGTGTAGAGTCTTGTTACTAAGAACTCTTGTTGGAGAATTTGTGTATAGTGTAGTTTGTGAATCAAAAATTGAGGTCCCTTTCCAAGGTAGAAGATGATGGTTTTATAGGTAAAAAAGAGAGGGAAATGATGGAGGGAAATTGGTCATCCATGTGAAATGGAATGGGCCAATCACAAATAAGATAAATGAATAAAAGAAAAATAAAAGAAATAAAAGATATCAAATAATAAATGAAAGAAATATTAGTTTTTGGGAAAAGGCTTAGAATTTAGGATTGGGAGTTAATGAGAAAAGGGGGGATGAATGTGGATGTAAAAAGATGGTTTTTGTGATCAAGAAAAGATGTTTGTAAATAAGAAAAAGGAGGGAAATAAGGTGCAATCCGTTACTGCCATAATGGGAGGCGCGCGGGTCCCGCTTTAGGGGCGAGACGCGCGCGCATCCCGTTAACAGTTCCGAAAGCGCCCGCGGCAGAGAAGGACAGAATGACAGAATGACCCTAAAAGTTAACTCTGTTATGCAGTTTAGTCCAAAACTAACGGAATCAGTTAGGAAACTTAACCGAAGTAACAGAAATCAACAAAAATAAGTTAAATAAAAATACTTTGTATGCAATCGGGGTGAGAGGTCCAAGGCGGGGTGTCTACAGAGCCCCTCGGCGACGTGGATTGCGAAGCAAAACGCGTCGACGAAAGAAAGACAACCGCCGAGGACATCGACAAGAGAAAACAAAGACTCGATAAAGCAGGAATTTGAAATTACAAAGGATAGAGGTGCGCTCCCTGTGTGAGCGACTTAATAACACACTCCCTTTTGCAAGTGGTTTGATGCACGCTCCCGTTTGCGAGCGGCTGATGACAAACTCCCGTTTGCGAGCTGTCTGAGATAACATGCTCCCGTTTGCGAGCAAGTTGGTAGAAAACGCTCCCCTTTACGAGCTGTTTGATACAAGCTCCCGTTTGCGAGCGGCTGACGACGAACTGCCGTTTGCGAGTTGTCTGAGATAACATGCTCCCGTTTGCGAGCAAGTTGATAGAAAATGCTCCCGTTTGCGAGCGGTTTGATACACGCTCCCGTTTGCGAGTTGTGTGAGATAACATGCCCCCGTTTGCGAGCAAGTTGATAGAAAACGCTCCCGTTTGCGAGCGGTTGATGACGAACTCCCGTTTGCGAGCTGTCAGAGATAACATGCCCCCGTTTGCGAGCAAGTTGGTAGAAAACGCCCCCGTTTGCGAGCGGTTTGATACACGCTCCCGTTTGCGAGCGAGTTGATGATTGAAATCTGCTGGGGAATGCTTGGTTGCTGATGACGTGTGGTTGCTTGATTTTATGGGGATGCAGGCATAGTTGACTGTGAATCACTTTCTGTTGGGATGAAGTGCTTTGAGTAGCGGATGCTGTTTGGCTTTGCGGTGGGTACCTGTTATGTGCTTTGCAGGTATATGTGCTTGTGCAGGGACATGCATGAAATATGATGATTGAGAGAAATTGTGCCCGTGGTGTGATGTGATCTTGAAAGCACCTTTGTAATGAGAGAGAAGTAAGAATGTAAAGAGTGATCTTGTGTGCGGTGTGATTTTGAGGAAAGCGTCGGATGTATTCATACCTTCACTTACATTACGCTTGAGTGGAGATGGATTCCTGATGTTCGCGGAGGATGCTTTGATGGAGAATGTCCATTGATGAGAGAATGCTCTTGATGTTGGGTTGGTGAGATGGCATTTTGGATGATTCTGGATGATGGGTTGGTCGTGCCAAAAGGCTGCCTA